>MNCI01000738.1:622031-670550 GCA_015680685.1 Gnetum montanum | reverse complement strand
ATAGTGGTAAGACTCTTGATTTAGGAACATCCTGGAGTCAATAATCTAAAATGAAAATGAGGCTTAACAGTTAAGAGATTAAGTAACACTAGTTTTTTAAAGGCCTTTTTCTATGCCTAAACATATCTTCACACCATGATCTTTGGTTCAAAATGGATTACTTGTAAAAACTAGACTTCATGGTCTATCAAATAGGAGTTAGCCTTTTTATCATTACCAAGAATTAGTCAAGCATTTGTCTAGCTCTAAATAGAGTAATTTACCTTCCTCTTTCTTTATTTCCTATTTGTCACTTAGAAAACTCTTTAACATATGGTCCTTTGATGTGCCCAAATTAATCATCTTATCAATGATCTTTCACAAGGTATACAAGACTAAATGTTAATACTTTTATCAAAATTAAAAACCCAATGTTAAATTCTCATATTATTTGTATAGTTAATAGGCCGATTTACATTCCCTCTTATTGAGTTCTTAACTCTTCTATCTAAAGATATATGATATATTCTTGATTTTGTGTTTAGTAAAGTTCTCCACTACAACTTTTCCCTTCATCATGAAGCTTTCAAATATTCATCGATGCTTACGAAGTATCCAAGGAAGGTGTATTTGCAATGGTGGTGCTAGGGAAACCTAACACAGCCTAAAAACCAACTCATGAAATTATGTTACAAAACATGATTCACAAGCGTAGACGTAACAATGCATGTCCAAGGACTATGGGTGGTTGAGTTGTTTTTGTTGCAAGTTGTGCGTTACCTTAATCTATCACTATCAACATACACCGCAACACACCGCAAGTAATCTATAGATTAATAGTGGCAACTATTATTATTGAAAATCTTCTAAAGTGACCTTTGACGTTTGCCGCAACTGCACATGCAACAACTCCAAGTCCGTTTTCTTATGTTGCGTATTCGTGATCATCACGTACATCTCTCATAGTTATGTTGTCTCTCTTTCCCACGATGACGTGGATTCCTACAACGTGCGCCCAACACGCAAAATCACCTCAACACTTGCATTCTTTTCCCATACTTAATTACGGTACATTCTTAAAAAGCCGATTATATATCTTACAACATGAAAAAAGCACCTTCCTTATCTCATACGGACCAATAAAATTCTCTCACGGTGCGTTGAATTATATAAAACGTATTACGTGAAGAAAAAAGCAATCCCCCACGTAGCGTGTATACTATAATGTATTAATTAATTAATTAATGTTTTCGATATGTTGTGGCCCTTGCAGCTTTTTCTAGCCGCTGAGCTGTTGCACCGGTGGCTCTTGGAAGTGTGCCATGTTTAATACCAACCCAGTGTATTTTTTTTTTAAAACGTGTCATATTTGATACCAACTTTGTATTTTTTTTTTTAACTTAAAGTTTGTGGACCATTTGGATTTATTGGTCAATAGAAGTATATATATGAGTGTTGAAAACATCATTAAGAAAATTATAAGTGTTCTTGGTAATATTTGAAATAAATCAACCAAATTTGCAAGTGTAGTATACCATCTCTATCTATGTCTAATGTGCTCCAATGCAAGAGATAGCAAGAAAATGTAGTATTGATCTTCAATATCATGCTATTCCTTATTAATTCTTCATAAGGAATTTTGAGCCATCTACCTCTTTTGAGACTCTTAGATGATAAGATCCCATTTATGCTCTGCTAAGTATGTATTGTAACTAATAAGAAATAGGGCATATAAATAGTTTGCCTTTGAATTTAGGTCTCTAATAATATTCAAATAGAAATGATTTTTCTTTTCACATTTCCCAAAGTTTTTGAAATACTACTTATTTTACCAAATTCTGAACTTAGTGAGGATTAGAATAGAGAATGTGCTCTTGAATATTCCATTTATTAAGCCATAGAACTCTCCCATGAAGCCATCCTTTACCATAGTTTTCCATCATCAAATTTTTGGAATATTTATCTAATGAAGATGCAAAAAAGCTATAAACTAACAAATAGCTTCAACATCTAATAGCATCATCTATGTTTTAGGATGAATAGTATCGTATTGTATTTATCTCTTAACTCTTTGAGTGATATATTGATCCCAATTGTAATTGTAGGAGCATTCTAAGCTAAAATATTTGTAAGAGGAAATTATGTCCATATGTTCATGTCCTAGAGTAAAATTGTACATCTTATTACATATGTCATAGTTCAAGATTGTGTTTTTTGAACATTGACTTTCATTCCTAAATGCTAACAAAAATTATCAAGAGTATTGCACATTTTTTGCAATCCTTTCATCATATTAAAAATTAAGGTAACATAATCAACCTAGTATAAGAATCTAATAGGATTTCTTCTAATTTGAATTGCAAATTGAGTTGGTATTTACACATCCACCCTTCAAATTCATTAATAAAAAGCCTAAATAAAGTAATAAAAAGAAGACATCCTTTGTTTAACACCAACAAAACTATTAGATAAAATTCTTTCTTACCCATTTGTAAATTAAATGTATACCTCTTTGTAAAATTTTTGAATAGTAGATAATAATATGCTAGGAACTTGTAAATCTTCCAAGAGCCTCCATAACTTGTGCAAAATAAAAGAATCATGGGCCGTAGAAAAATCTATAAAGGAAAAGAAATTTTTCTAGTGTGCAACTTTTACTCTATTAATAAGATATTTTAAAATGATGAGATGATCTATAGTAGAATGTTGTCACTTAAATCTTGCCTAGGAAATTGCATATAACTGATTTTCTTTTGTCCATCTTCCAAAGATAGATTTTAGAAGAGTGCTTAGAAGCTTGGCAAAAATATTACTAATTATAATCATTCAATAATTATTTAGATTTTTATTGTTTCATTTTTTAAAGAGTACAATTGCTTTATTGATGCACTAGTCCTTTTTTAATCCCAATTGTATAGACAAATTTAGCTTCTCCCAGATAGCATTCCATACCAATAGCCTTTCCCATTTAAGCATGTCTTCATATAACTTATTTACATTAGTAGTTTTTTCTAATACCAAATTTTTTATTCCTTACATTGTATCATCAAAAGAAATGAATAATGTATTATCATTTTATGAGAATTTTCTATTTTATCATCACTATCAAATGAAGCTTAATAAAAAATTTCAATATCTTTAAGAAGGAAAGCATAGTCTATTTTTCTCTTGCTTTGAAATAAATGTGTAAAACATTTGGAATCTTTCCTTACCATTTCTAAAACACTATTTTGTCTTTATTTGATAAATTATTTCTTCATAGTTTGAGTCTAATTTTTATATGACTTAATAATCTTTGATGACTTTGAGTCTTTAATAAAACTCTAACTATCCTACATTCTTCATCATATCATTCTTGATTATTTTTATTTTGGCCTTTGTTGATATATTATATAATACATTCACTTTATTTGCTACTGATCCATCAATGTTTAAAAATGCACAATGAAGAAATTTTATATCTTCTTTGTATAGTTTTTATGATCACTTAGTTTTGGTAATTACTACATTACCTCATACATAGAAAAATGGTACAAAACCTTTTGCTTTACTTCTTTCACTTTCTTCTATTCTACAAATCTTTTTGTAAGTTCGCTTTTGGTGAGATCTTCATTTTTCCAAATTTTATAACCCTTAAAGTAATTGTGATGTTCCTAAACTTTGAATCTATCATCTATGTTATGAGAATTGACAACAATATGTCTAGGTCTATCATTTTTAGACCCAAAATGAATTGTACTTTTTATTTTAGGCATTTTAATATGCATTATGTATTTTATCACTATTACTACTTCTTGAACTAGGTTTTTATTTTCTTTTTCTTTTATCTCAATAAAAAGGAGGTTACTAAATTTTCTTAACTTTCTTTTTCTTCATAGAGAAGTTCACATATTACCAAATCCATGTGAGCTTCTTCATTAGTTTTCTTAAGGTGCTTCTCTTTTAAATATGCTTGAATAAAATATTTTTATGTAACAATTTTAATTTTCATGTAGGTTTTTTCTAGAGAGATTCCTTTTAGTTGATTATCATTTTGATTTTACTCAATATTTTGAACTTGCTAAGTAAATCTTACTCAATGTTCTTTATTAACAAATTTAATCAATGCTAGTCCAAGAAAAGGAGGAGAGTTAATGTTAGATTAGTAGTCAACTATAACTCTATGTCAAATCTCATAAATGAATTTTTTTTTAGATTTTGCATATCCTAGGGTATTCTATCAAGAAAAGATTACTACATCATTATTCTAAAAAAGCTATAAAAAGGATGACCAAAAAAGACATGAAAAAATTGACTAAAGATGATATGAAGAAATTATAAAGAAATAAAAATCTAGTTCTACATAGAGGTGAATGATAAAAAAAACCTCATTGATTTGACCCTATTTTTTTGAAATAAGACTATGATGATGATGATGTTCTCTATTAATAGAAGCATTCTAAGCCAAGATATTTATAAGAGGAAATTATATTTACATGTTCATGTTCTATAGCAAAATTGTACATCTTATTTTTTGTGTCACAAATCATAATTTTTGTTTTTTAGACATTAACTTTTATTCCTAAATGGTAAGAAAGTATACCTTGAATTGGTTGGCCTAGAGCCAAAGGCTTAAGGTCTTCTTCTAATTCATTTGGAACAAAATGTTTTATTGAATATTATCAAACATTATTTTGAAATGCATTTTATAACCTATGCTTTATAAAGAGTTTAAAACCTAAACAACTTATGGGAGAGAATACATCATACATGTAAAATAACACAATCTAACAACTACAAATTATAACTAATCTAGTTTCATTCCAAAGCCCTTTTCACCTAGTATTTGTTTTAATCCATAGATTACCTTCTTCATTCTAGAAACATGGGACATATTAAAATTATACATTTAAGAAATATGGTATCAAGTAAACAAGAACTATGGTGCTAAGTACATATTTGATCATAATAAGTCATCATCAAATCCTTCACCTACTTTAATGGTCAGCCCATCATAGCTACAATAAAGACATAAAGATGATGATTCTAACCACCATGTTACTATCTTTTCTATCTTTTCCAAATCCTTTTGGTTATTCCATGCATGGGAATTTACTCTTGTAGTTCTCTATACAAAAAGGTTGATTTTGCATCAATTTGCTATAACTTCTACTAAAACTTTATAGATAACAAAATAATAATTTTAAATATCACCATACAAGTAGTTAGTATAAATGTTTCCTTATATTCTATATCTTTAATTTTAAAAAATTCTTTTGCCACTAATCATGGCTTTTATTTTTCCATCATTCTATATTCTTTTAGCTTAATTGGAACTATCCACTAATTTCAAATGGATTATTAGTTACTTCGACATAAAACAAGCTTCCAAACTCTTGTTTTAATTATGATGTCAATATCTATTTTCATAACTTTCTTCTAATGAGGGGTTCCAAGAGCTTGATTTATTGTTGTGTGCACTTCTTTATTGAATAAGATAACATAATGACACTACTTTGATGTAATTAACCAAATTTCTTTCATTTCAACATGGGTTCATTAACATTTTGATTTGCTCATTTATTAGCACATTTAATTATTACATATCATTCTCTTGGGCTTCCATCTTTATTTGTAAGTTGATCAATATTATAACACTCTATCCTACCACACTTGGCTAGGATGAAGTGATGCATAGGATCATCAATAATAATGCAATGAAAACATGACAAACCAAAAATATAGAGGCAAATGAAAATACATTAACAATATATATATATATATATCACAAGATCAAACTATACAAAAATCCATGTTAAGTGAAATACTAAGTATACCCATCAATTTATAAAACAACATGTCTCTACATAAACTAAGAATTCGTAGTACACTCATAGTATACAAAAACATAAATATCATGTACATAAGAGTATAAGGAGGATCATGCAAATATGAGTAGTCTACAAAAAATTGTACATATTTACATGGAAATATACATCAAACAATCCTCATAAACATCCCTCTCCTCAATCCTCTTAGATTTCTCCTACATCCTTTCAATCTCCACTTGAAACTAAATAAAGTTAGGATAAAACTAAGTGAACAGTGTTTACACTTCCTCTACTAGATATCCAACAAGTAATACACTATAGGAGAGGAATGGGATAGAAAGAAACCTACATGAATGGTCAATCTTGCATGAGCTCTAATCAACACATGCACATACAAGAACACACACAATACTCACATAATCCCTACTGAAGTAAACACTTAGCCAACACATAGTATAAACATAATTATTATGAGGCAAAATCAATTATATTTCCATGATACCACATGCCTTTTACACCACATGCATTTTCACAATCATACCCATGCATTTTTATCTGCATCACACCATTAATCATCACATATATTACACACTAATAATCAAGCATAATAAACATTGCCATTGCTATAACTCACAAAGCAATAGTAACATATACACATAATCAATGTGGAAGATAGGATATCTACATTTAGTATAGCATGTGTTACATTACCATGACTTTTCAATATCAATCATTTGCATGCAAGTCTTTTATTAGTCTTTTATTTACCCAACCAACAATAGGATCCATCAACCTATGACCCACAACCACTAGTCTTTGGAGAAGTATTTATAGGGATGTACACACCTATGTCATGTACTAGTAGTAGGGACAACCATACCTATACTCTTCCAGTCCTATGATGAAGCTAGAGATAAAAGCCTCACTAATGCATCACACTGAGTGTCAAACCATGACTACCTCTAAGGTACATCATCATCAACCAATCCACATCCTCATGCTAGCACTACTAGGCAACAACTACTACAAGCATTGTTGTGAAGACATATATCATCCAAATTTAGCTTAAGTTATCACATGTCATAATCACAACTCATCTAAAGAAAAATATATGACATGGTCATATGTATCTAAGTCCAAGAGTCATACACACTTCATGAAGATAATATCACAACATAGTGTAATGAAATTTCTTTCCAGTAGCACACCTCTTGAACTACATATAATTTTATAAACATGGCCACTACATTAACCTTCAAAAAGATGGATGTCAAAAGATAAAACAAAATTTATAATTAGAAAGTATGTAAGAAAATGATTCCAACAATACCAATTTCACCTTCATTGAACTTTTAGAGATAAAGTTATGTGTATTTAAAATATATTAATAAATTAATAAATAATAATATTCTCGGAAGCACCCAAACAGAAACATACTCATAATACATAATACCGAAGTCATGCTAGTCATCCCCACATCTTAGCTAATTTTCCACAAGTCTCAAATTATTTAATTCAACACACATTTATTCATGTATAATCCACAAAAATAACTATAATTTTGGCAATCTGTGACACTATATATTTAAACTTAATTTTTAACCAACATGTCCTACATTCCCACACCACATGATTATATATACTAATCCAGCACAAAAATATAGGAAAAAGATAAATACAACTCACAAATTAAGGTTTCCAATGTAAAAAGTCCAAAGCAAGAATAAAATACTAATAAATCTAGTAAGATACTATTTTTCTCCAAATAAGTCTTATTACCATATATGAATGACTACAGAAATTTCAAATCTAAGTTTAAGGTAAATAAAAATTCATCTGCAAAGCTAAAAATTTGGAAGAAGGATTAAAAATAAAAGAAACAAAAGAAACAAGGGAAAACAAGCTTAAAATATTTTTTGGTTTAAGAGAATACAGAAAACCTAAATATACAATTAATGCAATGGATAACAAAGATTAAGAAAAAGATGGTTGATATAATTGATTTTTTTCCCCTTAATTATAACTTATACTTCTTCACTTCTTTACATACTTTACTTCATTCTATACATGTGACTTAAACTAATTTACTTTTCAATATATTATTTAAACTAAACATTTTCATAAGCCTATTTCTTTCATGGCCTCCCCAACTAATTCCTTATGTACTAGGTCCCAAAAGTATGTAGCCATGGCTAAGGCTTATAATATAAGCACCTCCCCACTCTTCAAAGAAGAGGACCTATGTACATTAATTTGTTAGGGGTACATCAAAGTAAGCTCATGTGTTTTTATGTCTTATATGTTAGGGTCATCTATAGTATTAGTATGTGTTAATGTCTTGGATATTCCACTTATATATTTGTCCTCGATGTATCCACTACCTTATACATCTTTAATTTGTATTGAATTGTTTTATGTAATAATTGATATCCTTGCATGTTATAGTAACTATTAAGATGTACTCCATCCTTAGTTCTTTGAGCCTCTTAGTAGTTTTTGAGACTTCAACTGAATTATGTTAGATAGTTTAGACCAAGAAACATGATGATTTATAAATTTTGCACAAATATCTTAGACCATTTTGAGTGTTGGCTTATATTAATTATATAACCTATAAAATAAATTTATCTACTTATTTTGCAATGATACATCTAGCGTTTTAGGAAAGCATGTTAAATGAATGTAAATCAAGTATTATTGTTAGTATTTTTAAGTGTCATTATAATTATTTGTAAAAAGAAAATGAAGAAAGTATTGAAGAGTAAAAATCATGATTATGTGAGGATTTATAAGTAAGAGAAAAAAGAGTAAGATAAAAAGATAAGAGAAAAAACATAAAGGTAAGATGAGAGTCAAATATTCCATGATGCATAATAAAAGGGAGAATCTAGTACATGTAGTGGACACCTAGGGTGATGTAGCATCAATGTGAAGATCAAAACCCTTGAAAGTGCCAATGACTATGTACCATTAATTGCACTAGAATAAAGAACCTTTTCTACCTTCACATCATTATGATGGATAAAGGATGTGTTCACATGTCAAGTAAACAAGATTATTTTTATCTTGCAATCTTTAGTAATAGATCAAGTTGATTTTAATTTTGACACTTTACAATAGGATACGATAATGATGAAGTGTTAATAAGTTAGTTACATCAATGCATGTCGAACCAACGTAGCTCCATCCACACATCCCCGTCGACACATCCTTGGATGTGTTAGCACATATGCGTCGACACTAATCCTTTCAAAGCCTATATAAGTATGCACACCAACTCCATTTATGGCACCTTTGGTTATTCTCATAGCAAATATCTTATGTTTTTCTTCCATAAGACTTAGTGAAGTTTCCATTTGAGTGCTCGCAATATGGATAAAATTAATTATATGTAGTTTTATTTCAGAGAAAAATGTACCTAAACACTATTGCATGACACAAATAAAATTGAGATTTCTTCTCTCCATTACAGCACTTGGATTAGCTTACTTTTACTTTACATTCAATTTACCTTTCTATACTTAAGTGTTTAATATTTTCTTTTGTAATAATGTAAGTATGACCACTTTGAGCATATTATATTAATGGTTGGTAATCCCAACAGTGAATACTTGGTACACCCAACAATAGACACTTGGTAACTCAGCAATATTAGTAGAAGTTTAGGATGTGTATGAAATGTGGAAATAAATACTCTACATTTAGGATAGTTTAATTATTAATTATTTAAAGTTTAATATTTCAATTACTTCTTCCCTCAATACTTTTAAAGATAAAATATAATAAAATTATAACTATAAATATCTTACACCTTAGTCACACTTAGTCATACAAATGAAATTAATACAAGTGATAACTAGGAAGACAACAACCAATAACCTTATGTTTGACTATCTTGGACATAGGCTACTTAGGTAGAAGGTGTCCATGAAATTCTACACACTTATGATTTGTATGGTTGTGCATACACACTTATGATTTGTATGGTTGTGCATAGGGAATATGTGCTACTCATCATTGGTATCATTACCAACCATACTATTTTTAGCTGTGTCCTAAGTATTTTAAATAGTAAAATCATACAAGATCATTGCAAGAATATAATACATCATCCTTAAGAAAAAATAATATTTTATTTAAAACACATTACACAAGAGTAAACTAAAAATGTCTTCTTCTTGTAGGGTTGATTCACCACTTGCTAATGATCTTAACAAGTAACTTGATAAAACCAGAAGGAATTTTGATGAGATACCTCAATAATTGAAGGTTTTCTAATCCTTCATTGGGATGAGCAACTACGCTGGAGAGACTTATGGGATAACATTGTGTTGCCTCCTGATTGTGCTATTCCCTTACTATTGATGGCAGTACTAATGAAGCTAGGGCTTAAACCAATAACCCCATAATATTAAGTAAGGGAACACCTCTCTAGAGACTATCAGCCAATAGAAGCCAACCTTAGGAAAGATAAACTCATGGAGGCCAACCATGAAGCCTCCAAGGGAAAGAAGATCTCGATCTCACTAACCTCATAGTCATAAAAGGAGGATACAAAACTTTCATTAAGGTAATCCCAATGCCAAGGTCCTCCTACTTTTGATGAGGAAAATGCATCCCATTAATGGTTATGTTCAACCATGTTAAACACATATTTGTAATAAGGATCTTAAGTACTTAAAAAGAAATATAACCAAAAGAGCTCACAAGTAAGGTCCTAAATGTTTTTGGAGCATTTACTAAGAAAGATCTTCTTTAGATAAAAATTGTAAAATATTACCAAATGATAAGCCTCTTCTCTGCACATTTTTCAATGAGGGAGAGTGGAAATGAAGTTTTCCTACTTGAGTGCGTTTTGGTAAAAGCATCACAGGTCTCCCCCTACACTGGTGGCCTCTTGGATGATAATTAGTGATACATACAAGCTCCCCCTACATATGTTCAAGTTCTAAAGCTATCTTTTAATTTAACTCAATCTTTTCTCATCAAAGTACCAACCTTGCACATCAATGTGAAGACTAGATTCTCCCATTAATAGTACTGATAGTTCCTCAAAGAAGTTTCTTCAAAAGATTCATGATTTTTATCAAAGAAACCAATTCAAAATATTGAATATTCAAAAGAAATATCTTAGGAAAGCATAATAAATAATTTATACTTCATTGTGAATTTACATGCAACCAAAATAAGCACCCAATTATCACAGACTTCCATAAATCATGCTTGTATGTACATAAATGATACTATGAACAACTATTCAAGAAAAAATGTCCTATAAGAGCTGATCTAGAAAAGACATTTCATATATCAAAGAAAATTTATAATTTTTAAAATTTAGCAAGTAAGAAGATAGAAACTTACCTTGACTTACCTTTCTTGTAACTGAGAGGAAGAAGACTAATGATGTTTGAGATGATGCCCTCTATCATGAAGTACCTCCTTACCTTTTGATCATTTTTCATTAGATCTTTTGTATGATGACTCTAATTATTTATGATCTTCTTGATCACTTATTGTATCATTTGTGTCTTTGAGGAAATTTTCAATTTTCCACTTATTTTCATTTTCTACTACTACTGTTTATAAAACATCCTTACCAGAACCTTTTTGACAAGACCAATCATCAATCTTATTTTGAGCATCATGAGAATAACCAGGGTTTTGCTTCCTACCATAATTTTTGCAAAAAAATAAATTATTCTCCTCACAAATGACATTACCAAACCTAATTGTGTTGGTGTTTGAGCTTGAGCTTGTATCCTCTTGAAAAACTTTTTCTTCACTTTCTTTCCTAGGCTATCTTTCATGAGGTTCTCCTCCTAGAAAATCTCTACAATCCTTATTTAAAGGGGTTAGTTGTTGAATCTCAACTCTTATTTCTAAGATCTCTCTTTTTAACTCAATGTGAACTACATCAAGTTTTTTATTCAAAAATTTCTTTACCTTTCTAATTAAGTAATGAAGGATGAGAATCTCTTCTTGTAATTCACTATACCTTTCATCATTTTTACCTTGTAGATCATTAGAAGCTTGAGGTGAATCTTCCTCTAATAGAGCCATGCATATGTGTTGAGAATCTTTAATAGAGTCATCAACTTCCTCTTCACTTTGCTCACCATCATCCCAACTTGTATAGAATTTGGTATTTTTCAATTCATCATCATTTAATTTGTCCTTTGGCTACACCTTGCTCTTACTAGGACATTTAGACACCATATGGCCTCTTCCTCCACAAATCCAACATTCTATAGAAGAGAAATATAAGTTAAAATTTAAAAAAAAAATTACCTCTTTCTTTACCTTTGAACATATTGGAACTTTTTTTAGTTGATCCCTTGCTACTCCTTGCTATTAATCATTGTAGGTTCCCTGAGAAAAAGGCAATCTCATCTTTACTACCCTCATCATTTTCATTAAGCTCCTTCTCCTTGGAGGTAGTCTTTAGAGTGATGGGCTTTTTTTGAATAGCCCTTTTTCTTATGATGTTCATTTCATATGCAATAAGAGCACTTTGAAGCTCTTCAAATTTCAAACTTAAAAAATATTTGATTTCCTCCATGGTCATGACCTTTGGTCTAAACTCTAACTAGAGTGTTCTACTCATTTTAATAATGACATCACTCTCTGGTAGATTGTTTCCAGTACCTATAATGGCCACAATACGATCATTGGCTCTAGAAAAATAATCTTTTATATTCTTATCTTCTCTTATTTTGAGCTTATCATATTTTCTTTGTAAAACTAACAATTTAGATTGTTTAACAATTAAGGTTACCTCATAACTAGCCTCTAATGTTTAAAAAATTTCTTTGGCCTTTTTGCATTTAGATACTCTATTAAACTCATATTTATTTAAAGCACAATATAAACAATTCTTTGCTTTTGAGTCAAACATAAACTTCTCTTTTTCTTCTTGACTCCATTTGTTGCAAGGCTTGATGTTTCCAGTGGAGTTGTCAATGGATGGTGTGTAACCTTACAAAATGAACTCCCAAACTTCAAACTCCATAGGTTTGAAGGATCCTTACATTCTAGCTTTCCAATAGGTAAAGTTGAATCCATCAAATATGGGTGGCTTTGTATAAGATGTTCCCTCCATTGTTCACTCTTGTTGTTGATGACGAAGAGGAGTGCTAAGCTCTAATACCATTTTAGGATCTTTGAACTTAGAAGGGGTGGATGAATAAGTTTTCCTAATTAAAAATTAATTAGCCAAAGCACACATCAAAGTTAATATGGTTTCCCATCTTAGGTAATCCATACTTGAAGGGTAGTTTGCTAGCACACCTTCAAACTTTATTACTCTCAAAATGTGATTTGAAGGGTACCATACCCTATACAAGCTCTAAGCTCCACTCCAAAGTGATTCAATGCCATGAATCCACTCAACCTCACAAGGTCCTGACAAGTTTAGAATGTGATTTCCAAGATCCAACAACCTTTACAACTTAAGCTCCGATTCAAAGTGTTGTGGAATTACACCAACACTCAATCCTATAAGATCCCAACAAGCTCAAGGATGATGCCTTCTCAAAAGAAAATTATCAACCCCACAGGGCAACAAATGAGAAACAAAAAATTACAAGGTAAGGATGGAACTAATTTGTTAGTCCTTGCACTTTGAGGTACAACACAAAAAATTTCTTACAATGATACAAAAGATAATACAATGAGATACACAAATACAATAGAATAATATGCACAATGGTTTCTTGATGTTGACACTTGCTTGCATACAACACCTACACATTTTCTAAGAGAATGAAATATTTTTATAGCCTAAATGTTTCTAAAATCATCTCATATTTCATGCAATGGCTATCTAACAGTCACTTGAGATGTCTTCTTTGAGATTGAGACATCTTTCTACATCAGACTTCCATTCAAGAGAAATGTCTTCTCCATAAGGAAGACATCTTCTTCACAAGGAAGACATCTACTGGTTTTGAAAGATGTATTCTTCTTAGCAACATTCAACTCGACAAAGACATTTTCATCATCATGGGGACACCTTTTGTTAATATTAGACTTCTACTATTTCTTCAAGATGTCTTCATTGATCCTTCTATTCTTTAGCCAAGATGTCTACTGCTGTCAAGAGATGTCTTGACTTGATGGGAGATGTTTGCTATGTCTTGGAGATGTCTTTCTTCAATAAGTTCTTCAATACTAAGGCTTCCCTTTCATCACTAGAGTTGAGCTTTGAGATCTTCATTCCTTGTCCATGCACTTTAAACTCTTGCATGCTTTTTAATATCTTATAAATGTCCTTCTTCTTTGAGCTCTCCTTTTGTCCAAATCCAAGTTCTTTCAATATAATTGCAACAACCACACAAGAACCCTTTTTCTCCATGTTTCTTAAGGTTTTGAAATACCAAAAGGTCAACAAGGTCCATTGGTTAAGTGGCCAAGGAAGAAGGGGAATTGAAAAAGAGAGAAAGTGCATAGAAGTATAACAGAGATCTCTCGATTCACAAAAGGAAGATACATCTTTGCAATTCTAAGGAGGAAGCATCACTAAAAAAGGTGGTACAAAGAAAAATCTTCTAGATTCAAAAAATTTTCATAGATATATTAGATAAGGTGAATAAAATGTGGGACTCCTTGAATAAGAAGTTTCAAACTACTATAAAAATTATGAAGGAGAAAATGGAATAGGGGAATAGAGAGAAAGAAAAAACGAGAAAAAAGAATGCACGAAAGAACTACCATCAACAAAAGGGTAAGGTTGTTGCAATTGATGAGGTTGCAAATTATGAAATAGAAGATAAAGGATGTAACATCTACCAATATGAACATCCCAAGGGATGTTGCCAAATACTATCACACCTACAAGAATCTAGGATTTATGTCTTAAATCCATAGTTTGCCAGGATGCAACCACCCAGAAGATTTCTTTATCCATAAGGTAATTATTCACAACAATTGCACTAGCAACAATATTATCCACATGGAATGCCACCTTAATCTCAAGATTATTACTATCAATGATAAAGCTCACAATCATGGGGGATATCATTACCAAGGTAGCAATATCCTTACCACCAACTAGACTCATATGAATATTATATCCAACAACCTATGTTTCCTAGTGGCTCTACATGCCATACTTTTTCTTTCCATCACTACTATCCCCTTAAATATCATAGACGTACCACTCCACAAGCTAAATCTCCTACTACTTATGCTTATTATTCTCCATCATAACACTCTACACCTTACTTCTCCACTTCTTTACCACATGCAAAACCTATGCAAGGTGAGATACCACCACAACCTCAGTAACATAATGTTATATGAGTTATAAATTTATACCCAAATGAAAATTTAAGTAATTCTAAGTGTAAGCTTTAGAAAAGGACATTCCTAAAGTCCAACAGTCTATCTACATCCCCACAGGCATTTGTCACTACAAATCCTTCTCAAACTACTCTAGAGATACTAATCGAGCTACCTTCAAACCAAAGATCACAAAATGTACATAGTTTCATGTTAATCCATTCAGTCCTAGACTAGATAAAGGAGGGACACCTTCCTTGGAAAAGAACTAATTCTGAAAGTCCTTTAATTTATTTGAAAATTTTGGGATATGGTCCATGCAAGGCTTTACTAGACTTAGGCTCAAATGTAAAATTAGTTTCCCAAGAAATTTACAAAATCTGAAAGCTACCTCTACTTAATAAATGTAACATAGGGTTTAATGAATCCATCACCATTTTCTGGGATTGGTGGAGGATATTATAATCATTATGTATAGATGATCATATCTAACAAACTTCTTGGTTGTCCATGTAGAAAACTATAAATGGAACTTCCCAATTACCATGGAAATGACCTAGCTAAGTATAATTAATTTCAAGTTAGGGATCAAAGACCTCTTCTTAGAAATTTTCAAGGAAAATAAATTTGGAAATATTGAGAAGAAGAGGATTCCATGCATCACATACAATCATACAAGGCACCATTACATGTAGAAAATATGGATCATGAAGAACACATCTATTACAGCATGTAAGAAATGTGCCAAAACCATATACATCCAAAGGTTCTTATATACAACAACCAAAAAATAAGAATGTGTCCATTGGCTAACAACAGATGATAGCCCCAGTGCCATAATGTGCATGGAACCAATTGAAATCCTCACAAGTGCTTGCATTAACAAGATGGATGAAATGGAGCAAATTTAGAGCTAACTCTTCAAAGTAGAGTACAAAAAAAGAAGTAGAAATGAATTGGGAAGAGTTGGAAATACCTAATATTTCTAAATAAGATCCCTTAGAACTAAAATCTTTACCATCATCTCTAGAATATGTATTCATTGATAATGGGAAGCTAGTAACCATCAATGCCTAGCTCAATAGGGAATAGAAGAAAGAGCTACTAAAGGTAATTAGAAAATGGTCAAAAACCAATGCTTGGTCATATGATGAATTAATAGAATATACGCACACATATCCTAATATCAAATTTACATAGACTCCACTATCAAGCTTAGGAGGCATCCACAAAGAAGATTGAATTCAAAATTTAAAAATGTTATTAAAAATGAAGTTGACAAACTTCTCATGGTAAGATTCATCTATCTAGTGGTAGATAGTGAGTGCGTAAGCCCCCTTGTTATTATACCAAAGAAAGGAAAACAATGAAGAGTCTATATCTACTTCACGTTGTTAAACATGGCTACATTCAAAGATCATTTTCTACTATCATTTGTGAACCAAATGTTGGACACAATTGTGGGACATAGGTATTACAGTTTTTTGGATGGGTACAGTGAGTACAATCAAATGCAAATTACTTCAACAGACCAATCCAAAACAACTTTCACAAACCCTTTAAGGACATTCACATACAAAAAGATGCCCTTTGGCCTATGTAATGCTCATGCAACCTTCCAACATTTAGTTTGAAGTATCTTATAGTAGTAGATTGGTAGTAGTGTGGAAGTCTCTATGGATGACTTCTCCACCTATGAAGTTAATTTTAAGCAAGCATTGTACCATCTTAAGCAAGTACTAAAATGGTGTATGAGACAAACTTGCCACTAAACTAGGAAAAAAGCCACTTGATGGTCCAAGAAGGCATTATCTTGGAGCATAGAATTTTAGGAAAAGGAATTGAGGTGGACCTTTAAAAGATAAGGGTTATCCAAGGGATCATCAGGCAACTTCAAATTTCAAAGATGTAAGGTCATTCCATGGCCATACTAGTTATTATATGTGTTTTATTAAAAACTTCTCTAAAATCATCAAGCCATTGGTGAGCTTACCAAGAAGGATGCAACTTTGGCTAGACTAGGTAATGCAAATAGGCATTCCAACACTTGAAACAGAAACCTGTAAAATCACCTATTTTATACACTCCTACTTGGTCCAAACCTTTTTCACATCATGAAAAATGCATCTAACTATGCATTGGGAGTGGTACTTACACAAATGGATAATCACAAACATCCATATTATATCCATTTTACAAGAAGCATTATGGATGCACAACTCAATTACACCACTATAGAAAAGAAACTCATGGTAATGGTATATCCTCTAGAGAAATTCAAACACTATGTGCTTTGATATCCAATTTTTGTGCACACTGATCACAGTGAAATTTACTTCCTAATAAATAAGCTAATGGCAAGTCTCCATGTTATATGGTGATTGGTGATCTTACAAGAGTTTGATTTAACAATGATGGAAAGAAAGGAAATCGAGAATGTATTCATCAATCATCTATCTCAATTAAGATGGGATAACAATGGTAATAAAGTGCGTTTGTTTGATTAATTTCTAGATGAGCTTCTCTTTGCTAAGGTAGCTGAAGTTCATACACTAGGTATCATAAATTGGTATGATGAATTCCTCTCATATCTGCTTACATAGGAGATTTCTATTATTATGTGAGCATAGGAAGAAATAACATTTTCTTCACCTAGTCAAACACTACATAGAAATAGAAGGCAACCTCTACAAGGTTTGTATCGACAACCTGGTACGATGATGCATACCTAATACAGATCCACTAAGAGTCCTCTAAGATACTCATGAGGTTCCTTATGGGAGCCACTATGTAGGACAAAGAATGACCACAAATATTCTAATGATAGAAAATTTCTAGCCAATAATATTTAGAGATGCATATCATTTTTCCTGTTCATGTGAAAGATTCCAATGAGATGAAGGAAGGACAACTAGAATGAAAGGATCCCAACAGAGGATTAAACCACTATAGCCTTTCATCCTTTTTGGAATTTATTTCATGGGATTTCTCACTTCCATATCCAATGAAAAATATTACATCATTGTTACTATTGATTACTATATAAAATGGGTTGAAGCTACTACCATTTCTAACTATACCTCTACTACTACAACTTGATTTTTTCAACAATCTGTGTTAAACAAGTTTGGTATGCCTAAAGCACTGATTTTTGACAATGGAACGCACTTACGGGTACTACCTTTTGAAAGTTAATGTAATGCTTAGGGATGCAACATAAACTTACAACACCTTATCATACTCAAGTTAATGGCTAAGTAGAAGTAATCAATAGGGAGATTACTTAAATTATAACATAAACCATTAGTAAATATAGGAAATATTAGAGTACCAAATTCAATGATGTCCTTTGGATATATTTCTTAACATGAAAACTTCCTATAGGATACTCTTCCTATGAGTTGATGTACGAAAAGTTACCCAAACTTCCAATTCAAACTAAATTTTGTACACACATAATTGCATTTGAGCTTGACTTAGACATTAACTTGGCACAAAAGAAATGACTCATGACACTCAATGTGCTAGATGAAAACTGAAGAGTATCCCTAATGATGAATGAAGTGCACAAGTCATACAATAAATAATATCATAACGCACACATAAGAAAAGTTACATTCAAACCAAGAGATAAGGTTCTCTATTGGAATCCCATGCATTTGCTGCAATGAACTAAGTTTCAAACATTATCAAAAAGACCATACATAATTGATAAATCACTTGATGAGTTGTGCCAATGGGCATGCATCAATGCATCCCTGTCAATGTATCCCCATCGACACATGGTTAGATGCATCAATGTAGTGTTTATCTTTGCCTATATAAATGCACACACCCACCACATTTATGGTAACATCAAGTCAATAGAGTAGCTAAGTTCTTGTAGTTTTCTTTCATCATAGTTAAAGAACATTTTCTAAGTACTTGCATTAGAACTTCAAGGATTGTATGGATCCTTATTCGAATATCAATGTACCTGAACACTTTGATGTGCCAACAATAAAGACAAGTTTCTTGGAACTCCTTGCAATACTAAGAATAGTTTAATGCTTTCACTCATGCACTTTATCATTATGCATTTTATGTTAATGTTCTTAGTTAATTAATATGCTTAATAATCACACATAATTACGACTACCTCAAACATACTGTTAATGCTTTCTAATCCCAACAGTGTTATCGCTTGGTTTGTCCAATAGCCTAACACTTGGTAACCCAATAGTGTTCTTAACAAGTGTAGGATGTGCACGAAATTTGGGCCTGGATGCGTATGTTAGGATAATTAGATTAAAGCATTAGATGGTTGATTAGGTAATTCGTAATTAATTACCTTATTCCACACTTTGACTAAATCAAACAAAATATAAAAAATAAATAGAAATCATGTGCCTTAGCTTACACTTAACCATACCCTTGCACTTACACAAGTAAAGCCAAGAAGACAATGATCATGTCTTTAAGTCACTACTTGGCCTATTGCACGTTTAGGAGCTAAAGTCCACGGAAATCGACTGAATCGCTAGGGCAATGCTTGTGATTCATATGGTTGGGTGTAGAGACTACTTGCTACTAATCAATTATTAAAATGAATTCTAATTTCAAGGGCTTCTCTAATTTTTTTATCTATAAAGTAAAATATATTATTACATTGATAAATTTAAAACATGAATAACTTTATTTTTAGAAGCCTATTTGAGATAAAATAAGCATCACCACTATCTTCTTCTCACATAAATTTTCAATTATATAATTTATTTTATATTACGAAATTTAAATTTTATTACTTGCATTAGTTTTAAATTTTTATATATTTATTTTTATCTAATTATGAATATAAGTTATAAAACATTTTCTATGCTATGTGATTCTATTTTATTTATGCTTTTAAATGAGAATTTTTATTAGTTAAATAACTATTTTTATTAGTGATGAATCATGGTTTGCCAGGTGCTGATATTAGACCCTTGTTATCGGAACCCTTTTATCGGACCTCTGATATTGGGTACAAGATATCAGGTCTGATGAGTCTCAATATCAGACCCCAAATATCATAGGTTGGCTAGCGATATCAGATACATGATATCGTGGTTCTCGTGTGAGCCTATAAATATACAATGGGGCACATGGGAAAGTCCTAGGAAGTTAGTGTTAGAGTAGGATCTTTTTGTTAGTTTTTCCTCTCAACCCTTTCCTCGGTGCATGCCCACAATGTGATGATTGTAATTGTACAGAACCTTTATTCGAGTGTGACATACTTGGACATGCACATGACTGGCAATAAAGATCAAGATTACTTCATCATTATAGCATTCACTTACTTTTAACTGTTATTTATTACTTTCTTTCTTAATATCTCTTCACCTTCCTCTCCTATCCTTATTATCAAACATGGAATGAGTACGACTTAATCATGAGCATTTAGGTTTAACTACTTGGTATCCCAATAGCGTACCTAGGACATGTGTTTGGTAATCCTAGTAGTAGTACACAAGGTCCAAGATCTGTATGAATGATTAAGGGATGGATGCTCATTGCGCTTAGGCTAGCTTAGACTCTGTTCACCCTTTCCCTCTTAGTTAAAACAAAGTTACTTTCCATTGCCTCTAGGAGTAGCACTAGTCTAGGACCACATCATACACCTCACTTTGGACTAAACCATACGTGACAAAGCAAATACTAGTCTAGGTGGGAAGATAGCGAACTGCGATCAACGAGTAACAATCTAGATACCACAACTAGCCTATCTGTGGAGTTCGACCGGATCATGCGTGAACACTCATATTAGTATGGTTGAGTGTAGGGGTACCTCACCACTCATCATTGACATCGTTGCCTAGCATGGTCCTAGTTATCTAAATTAGTTATATCATACAAGATCATTGTAACAAAGTATTCATGATATATCTTTTAGAAAAGAAATTAATTTCAATTAAGTCACACACGATTCACAACAATGTCTCTCTCACAAGACTATGATAATGCAACAACTAGTAAGGTAACTCATTGAAGAACCAATGAATTATATGATGATGAAGATGAAGTTGGGAGTACTCAATCTTATGCAGGGGTCTCCTATGTACATAAACAAAGACAACATCATCCCAAATCACAAATTCATAACCTACCTAGTGACAATGAACCCTTGTTGGCCACTAAGAGCCTAATGCATATACAAGAGGCTATTCGAATATCCTGTAGGGATCGCAAGGAAAGCCATCTACCCAGGCTTGATTTAAACAACTTTTCCAAGTTTTTAGGAGGCTATGATTTAGATCTGCAACATCATTTACAAGCCTTCCATGATGCCTGTGTATGGAAAAATATTGATAATGGGTGGCAAAAACTTAAGCTCTTTCGTACGACACTTGTTGGCCAAGAAAAAGTATGGCACAGGTCCTTAAGACCAAAATCAATTCGACGTTGGCCAACAATGGTAGAACCAATTGTACCCAAAGGGTTTGCACTATAGCATTGACCCACAAACATTACTTGTGCTGCTATTGTCAACCGTAATGGGAATTCTCTACAGCATCAAAGGCATCCCTTCTTTAGACATGACTAAAGAAAGGGACAACATAGTTCCGAGACCACTGCATCCTCCCACTCAGCATAAGTTCAACACTGTGGCGCATCTTTCTCCTTGAACCCAATGCCTCATATTATCTTATCAGGGCCACCAATCAATACTCCAACTACCATGCAGCCAAATGAATACAACCATGTAGGGAGACAAACCAATCCTTACATACCATCTTACAATCACGAGTGCCATAGTGGGTCAAATCCTTATCAGTTAACCACATCTTATAACTTGCCCCACTATGTCAACATTAATCAAGTGTGTGAACCCCAGTTTTGGCACATTCCAGCCACCACATCAAAAGACACCCAATGGGTTGGATATGACCAAGTCCTAATATTTCCAATATGCATGGATCCTAACCTTCCATTTATTAATTCTAGCTATGATCAAAAGTTTAGTTATGGGGGATATCCCCCATTCTGATAAATAGAATTAATAAATGTTTTTCATTTTCTTCAATTTTATAATTTTTAGTTTTCCAGTTTTTCATCTTTCAATTTATTGTTTTATTTTTTTTATCTTTTTATGAGTAATCTCATTTATGAATAAAGCACTCATGTGACTCATTGGTTAAGGTGTTGTTCTTTGCTATCAAGTCTTCAGTAACTAATTATTTGGACAGCGAGCCCATCACATCCACCCAACCATTCTATTAATAAGAGGTTCTACTCTGGGTACAATGATATTCTTAACATCATTAAAACTTAAAGTAATTTTGTGCTTGTTATACCCAAAGTGAGNTAGAATAGCATTGGGTTTCTTTATTAAGTGCCTTTATTACTCTTACTTCAATTTTTTGTTAGATCTACAAGGATCTTAGTACAACTAGGCTGCATGATAACTCCANATAAAAAAACACAAAAAAAGGAAAGAGAATGTGCCAAAGCGACCAAGCCAAATGTATGCCGCAAAGAAATTCCAAATCACTCCTTCCTTGCACAAAATTCCAAGTGATCATACACCTTGCTATCATGATGCTCTTATGGTTGTCCATCATTGGATGAAACAATGCAATGTCACTAATCGTAGGAATGGACTTGGTCTTGATTTTGGAGTGATGGGCTAATGACACATTAATCATGCCCTACACTCAAGATTCATTGTGCCTTGGGTTAGTTGCCTCATGTCCCAATCTCTGTAATCCCTTCTACAATTCGTCTCATCTCGCTATTCATGAATTGGTGACTTCTGTCTTGTGTCACATAGAATTCCTATCTCATCACGGTAGTATCAACATATGTGTGTTTTGTTGCATTAGTGTAGATTACATTTAACCCTTCTAGTGCCTAAGGGCATTTTAAGGTGTGGTTACGTAAGGGCATTATAGGTTGGAACCTACTTTGGGGAGGACCAACTTGCATGAATTTTATAATTTATACTTTTTGCACACCAACACATCATTTTATACCCTCTGAATACTTCATTGCCAAATCTATTCTTTCCTTTGTCATCATTTTATCAAACATTCCTCAAAACCATTACATGTTCTTTTATGTGTCACCTAAACAAATCAAGTCAGACATTAAACTTTTAGGGCAACTTCCTTCAAAAAAATTCTAACTCTAAAATCACACTAAGAAAAGAATTCAACATTTATTAAAGGTAATGAGTAAGGTATGAAATAATTGAACTTCTTTTAATAACCTTAGTAATAATTGATCTTTGTGTGATTATAGATGGCCTTTAAAAGAGGACAACAAGGAGGACCTTCTCAAGGTGCAATTGAACACCCAGGAAGAGGCAGAGACCAGAGACCTCATGTAAAACATGTAGAGCAAGAGGCACAATCATTCAGCATCCATCAAGGAGCTCTTGTCACTGCAAAATATAGTCAAGAAAAAGGTGGAGAGGTCAGGGCCCAAGCCTATGAAAAGGAGCAACAACTATTTGTGGCATGGCATGTCAAGGCCAATCAAGTGTTCCCGTAGCTGTCATGTCCATGGAAAGTGCCAACTCTATCAAACATTCGAACATTAGCATGGATGGCTCATAATCCTCAAATAGAAGAGGAAAAACATTAGGCACTTCTTCAATGGTATCAATCTCAAAGATTGGAGCACAATACAAGGGGAAGAGACCCATGGAGGATCCATTGCCACCAGGAACCACATGAGTTCCAATAAATTTTGTAATTTTGTGTCCGTGTCCCAATTTTGTTATATTCAACTCTCCATTGTGACATGAGTAAATTTCTAGTTAGTTAATAATCCCATACCTATCCACTATGTAATCAATTGAACTTGTTCCTCACTTTCATTGACTCAAGGACGAGTTTTTATTTAGTCATGGGGGTATGATGAATCATGGTTTTCTAGGTGCTGATATCGGACCCCTATTATCAGACCCCTGATATCAGGTACAAGATATCAGGTCTGATGAGTCCCGATATCAGACCCCAAATATCGCAGCTTGGCTAGCAATATCAGATATGTGATATCATGGTTCCCATGTGAGCCTATAAATACATAATGGGGTGCACAAGAAATTCATAGGAATTTAGTGTTAGAGTAGGATCTTTTTGTCAGTTTTTCCTCTCAACCCTTTCCTCGGTGCATGCCTGCAATGTGATGATTGTAATTGTATGGAACCTTTATTCGAGTGTGGCGTACTTGGAAATGCACATGACTGGCAATAAATATCGAGATTACTTCATCATTGTAGCATTCACTTAGTTTTAACTATTATTTATTGCTTTCTTACTTAATATCTCTTTACCTTCCTCTCCTATCCTTATTATCAAACACAAAATGAGTATGACTTAATCACAAGCATTTAAGTGTGACTACTTGGTATCCCAATAGCATACCTAGGACATGCATTTGGTAATCCCAGTAGTAGTACATGAGGTCCAAGATGTGTATGGATGATTAAGGGATGGATGCTCATCAGACTTAGGCTAGCTTAAACTCTCTTCACCCTTTCCCTCTTAGTTAAAACAGAGTTACTTTCCATTGACTTTAGAAGTAGCACTAGTCTAGGACCATATCATACACCTCACTCTGGACTAAACCATATGTGACAAAGCAAATACTAGTCCAGGTAGGAAGACAGTGAACTGTGATCAACGAGTAACTATCTAGATACCACAACTAGCCTGTCTACGGAGTTCGACCGGATCATGCATGAACACTTGTATTCATATATGGTTGAGTGTAGGGGTACCTCGCCACTTATGAACTAGTTATTTATATCAAATTTAAATTCAAATCCTTAGGGCTCATACCATTTCTATTAGTTATTTATAGCATATTATTGATAATTAATAAGAGTGTTGGGGTTGTTGTTATGCTTACATTGGTGATTTAAAGTCAAAAATAATAAGGTCTTAAGTACAATTTATAATTTTGTCAAAAGATCTTGGAGGTAAATGAATTTCAATTAAAGAATTTTTTGAAAATATTAAAGTGATACCAAATGATGAAGTGTCATGAAGTCGATCCGTTGACGGGGCCACGTATACGCAGCCACGTCGATGTGGCCTTCTTGTGTCGACGAGGCCCCATTTACATAGCCGCTTATCCCAGCCTATAAATAAGAGGGCCCTCCACCTCATTTAGGAATCTTTTTGTCATTTGTAGCTGGGCTCTTTCAGTTTGTTTCCATAGGAGTTAGATTATTTTCCCAGTGCATGCCCACAGTGTGATGCTTGTAATTGTACGAAACCTTTATTTGAGTGTGATGTACTTGGATGCAGACATGACCGGAAATAAAGATCGAGATTACTTCATCATTGCAGCATTCACTTAGCTTAATTGTTTACTTTAATTGTTAATTTTTTTGTTATTTATTTCTTTCTTAATTAATATTTATTACTTTCTTAGTTAATATTTAGTTATCATCATTTACTATTCCTGTTGTTAAATGCGGAATGAGTACAACTTAATCACGAGCATTTAACTGTGACTACTTGGTAACCCAACAGCGTACCTAGGATCTATGCTTGGTAATCCAAGTAGTAGTCGTGCATGAGGTCCAAGATGTGTATGAATGATTAAGGAATGGATACTCATCACACTTAGGCTAGCTTAGACTCATTTCTTATTACTCATTAATTTAATTAATATTATCTTCCATTGTCTTTAGGAGTAGCATTAGTTTAGGATCACATCATACGCCTCACTCTGGACTAAACCATACGTGACAAAGCAATACTAGTCCANAGAAAGAAATAATTATAAAAAAATTATAAAAAAAAGAGAGTCACATAAATTCACACACAATTTCACAACCATGTCTCTCCTACAAGACTCTAATAATGCCACATCTAGTGAGGCAATTCATTGGAGAACCAACGAATATTATGACAATGAAGATTGGAGTACACAACCCGAGGTGGGGGTTTCTTATAAACATAAACAAAGAAAACATCGTCCCAACGCACGAAAGCATAACATACCTAGTGACGATGAACCCTACTGGCCGCTACAAGCTTAACGGAAATACAGAAGGCTGTTCGAATAGCCTGCAGGCATCGTAAGGAAAGTTGTCTACCCATGCTTGATTTAAACAACTTTCCCAAGTTTTCAGGAGGCTATGATTCAGATCTGCAACAACATTTACAAGCCTTCTATGATGCCTGTACATGGAACAATATTGATAATGGGTGGAAAAAACTTAAGCTCTTTCCTTTAACATTCATTGGCCAAGCAAAAGTATGGTATAGGTCATTAAAACTGAACTCAATTCGACGTTGGCTGACAATGGTAGAACTTTTCAATGAAAGATATCAAACCTATGCGAGAGTGTCAGCCTTGAGGAGACAAATCCAAGAATGGAAACAAGTGCAACATGAAACCTTGGACATGTCCTTAGAAAGATATTATGCACTGTTAAACAACTGCCTAGGCCATGGGTTCTTCGAGGAGAGGCTAATGTACCATATCATAGATGGACTCCGTAATGAAACAAGGGAGACCTTAGGGATGTATGCCCAAGGTCAACTATATGAGCTACGAACCCATCAACTCCAAGAGCTTATTAAGTGGATAGCAAAAGAAGAAGGAAAAATAACTAAATGGGAGAATGTTGAAAGTTCTCAACAGGACCAAAATCTCAACATAATAAGGATCCATGATCATGAAGAGGAGAAATCAACTCACTTCGAGGAGGTGGAATCATCTTTGCCAATCCTACAATCACTAGATGAAATTGAGGCAAAGATTAATAAGATGATGGATTAGGTACATGAAAGATGTGAAGAATATGCTAACATTATTAGAGGAAAAACTATGTCAAATCAAGAAACGGGATAGGACATCATGCGACAATCAAAACAAAGGGTAGAAGAGAATAGGGATAAGAACTCAATTGCCAATCATACGTATCAATGTAATATTTGCTTGTACGATCACCCCAAAGGTCAATGTCCAATCTTGTCACATTTATATGAGCATTGGGGAGGAATGTTACATCCAGAGTTCGTAAAAAAATACTATGTCCAACCACAGTGGCAAAAACCTCAGTCGTGGCAGAGGCCACTGCCAACTGGACCATACCCTTTGTATGTCGCAACATCAAATGCTGATTACGTTCAACACCCTATTTCTCCAACAGGATCAGCATCCTCTACCTCACCTCATCGCTATCATTCTCCTGAGTACTATCCACCCATGTCCTCTCCAACAAGATCACCACCTCATGTGCCTTACACTTCTCCTCAACCTCAATATTCTCATACTTCACCCCCTTCTACCTCATCACCAACTATGCCAGAGGATTCTACACCATAGCACCAACCTGCAAATGTTACTTGTGTTGCTACTGTCAACAGCAGTGGAGGTCCTTCACAACATCGAAGGTGTCCCTTCTTTAGAAGTGACCGTTGAAAGGGACACCACAGTTCAAAAACCATTGCATCCACCAACTCAGCACAAATCCAACACTGTGGTGCATCTTCCTCTTTAAACCCAATGCCTCATGTTACCTTATCAAGGCCACCACTCAATACTCCAATGAATATTGCCACATGGGGAGACATGTTGATCCTTGCATACCATCTTACGGCCATAAGTACCATAGTGGGTCAACTCCTTATAAATTAACCACACCTTATAAGTTGCCCCACTATGTCAATTATAATCAAGTGTGTGAACCCCGATGGGGTAAATATGACCAAGTCCCAATATTTCCAACATGCAAGGATCCCCACCTTCCATTTATTAGTTCTAGCCATGCTCAACCATTTGGTTATAGGGGGTATCCTCCATTCTAACAACACTAAATTAATAAATGTTTTTCTGTTTCTTTAATTTTTCAACTTTTTGTTTCCAGTTTTTCATCCTTTTAATTTATTGTTTTATCTTTTTGTCTTTTTATCTTTTTATCTTTTTAGGAGTAATCTCATCCATGAATAAAATACTCATGTGGCTCGTTGGTTGAGGTGTTATTCTATGCTATCAAGTCTCGATGATCAATTATTTGGATAGTGAGCCCATTACACCCACTCATCCATTCTACAAATAAGAGGTTCTGTTTGAGGATACAATGATATTCTTGACATTCTTGAAACTTAAAATTAATTTTGTGTTCATTGTGCCCAGAATGAAGAAGGATGGACCAAGAGGGAATGATTAGGTTGTCACATCAAGGGGACTTGCGGATTCTCTTTGGTGATGTCTGTGGGAGTCATCATGCAATGTGGTTATACTAAGATCCTTGTAGATCTAATGAAAAATGGAAGTAAGAGTAATCAAAGGGGCACTTAAAAATCAAATACTGTTCTAGGGGGTCCCACTGGAAAGACATGCACCCATGCTTGAAGGTTGGTGATTTCTCTGGATTCAGTGAGGTGAAAAAAGAAAAAAGAAAGAAGAAAAACAAAGTGCCACAAAACAAAAGTCACTCCTCCCTTGAACAAAACACCAAGTGATCGTACGCCTTGTTGTTATGGTACTCTCATAGTTGCTCATCATGGGATGAAACAATGCAATGTCACTGTTTAGAGGAATGGACTTAGTTATGATCTTGGAACAATGGGTTAATGACACGTTAATCATGCTTTGCACGCAGGATTCATTGCGCCCTAATTTAGTTACCTTGCATCCTAATCTCTGTAATCCCTTCTCCAATTTTTCTTATCTCGCTGTTCATATATTTGTGACTCGTGTCTTGTATAGCATTGAATTCATACCTCATCACGGTGGTATCAACAGGTGTGTGTTTTGTTGCATTGGTATAGATTACATTTAACCCTTCTAATGCCTACGAACATCTTAAGGTGTGGTTACACAAGGGCATATAGGTTGGAACCTGCTTTGGGGAGGACCCACTTACATAACTTTTGTAATTTGTACTTGTTGCACACCACCACATCATCTTATACCCTTCGAGTATTTCATTGGCAAATTTATTCTTTTCTTTGTCATCATTTTATCAAACGTCCCTCAAAACCAGGTTTGACGTTAAACTTTTAGGGCAACTTCCTTGAAAAATTTCTAACTCTAGAATCACACTAAGTAAAGAATGCGACATTTATTAAAGGCAATGAGTAAGGTATGAAATCATTAAACTTTTTCCAAATAACCTTACTAACAATTGATCTTTGTGTAATTATAGATAGACCTAAAAGGAGACAACAAGGAGGACCTTCTCAAGGTGCAACCGAATGACCTGGAGGAGGCAGAGGCCAAGGACCTCGTGCAAAACATGCAGAACAGAAGGCAATCATTCAGCATCCATCATAAAACTCCTGTTACTGCATAATCTATCCAAGCAAAGGGAGGAGAGGTAAAGGCTCGAGCCTATGAAGAGGAACGACGGCTATTTGCGGCATGGCATGTCAAGGCCAATCAAGTGTTCCCACAGCTTCCGTGTCCATGACAAGTGCTAACTCCATCAAACATTGGAACATCAGCATGGACGGCTCATAATCCTCAAATAGAAGAGGAGAAACATCAGGTGCTTCTTCAATGGTATCAATCTCAGAAACTTGATGCATAGGAAAAAGGAAAGGCACCCATGGAGGAGCCACCACTAGTGAGAACCCCATGAGTTTCGCAAGTTCTGTCTTTTGTGTCTGTGTCCAAATTTTGTTAATTCTCCTCTGCGACACGAATAAATTTCTAGTCAGTCAATAATCCCATACCTATCCACTATGTATTCAACTGAGCTTGTTCCTCACTTTGACTCGAGGATGTGTTTTTACTTAGTAGTGGGGGTATGATGAAGTGTCATTAAGTCGATGAGTCGACGGGGCTGTGTATACTCGGCCGCGTCAACGTGGCCCCATCGACACGGCCTTCTTGCATTGACAAGGCCCCGTTTACGTAGCTGCCTATCCCAGCCTATAAATAAGAGGGCCCTCCACCTCATTTAGGAATCTTTTTGTCATTTGTAGCTAGGCTCTTTCAGTTTGTTTCCGTAGGAGTTAGATTATTTTCCCAGTGCATGCCTACAGTGTGATGCTTGTAATTGTACAGAACCTTTATTCGAGTGTGATGTACTTGGACGTGCACATGATCGGAAATAAAGATTGAGATTACTTCATCATTGCAGCATTCACTTAGCTTAATTGTTTAATTTAATTGTTAATTCTTTTTGTTATTTATTGCTTTCTTAGTTAATATTTAGTTATCATCATTTACTATTCCTATTGTTAAATGTGGAATGAGTACGACTTAATCACGAACATTTAAGTGTGACTACTTGGTAACCCAACAACGTACCTAGGATCTACACTTGGTAATCCCAGTAGTAGTCATGCATGAGGTCCAAGATGTGTACGGATGATTAAGGAACGGATACTCATCGCACTTAGGCTAGCTTAGACTCATTTCCTATTGCTCATTAGTTTAATTAATATTATCTTCCATTGTCTCTAGGAGTAGCATTAGTTTAGGATCACATCATACGCCTCACTCTGGACTAAACCATACGTGACAAAGCAATACTAGTCCAAGTGGGAAGACAGCGAACTGCAATCAACGTGTAATTGTCTGGATACCACAAGTAGCCTATCCGCAGAGTTCAACCAGATCGTGCGTGAACACTCATATTCGTATGGTTGGGCGTAGGGGTACCTCGCCGCTCATCACCAAAGATCACTTTGTAAGGAGGCAACAAAGTATTATAAGAAAAACCTAACCTACCTCTACTAGTACTCTTAAATTCTAACAAAGGAAACATGAATAAGAGAATTTTTGTTAATACTATAAATTCTCAAGTATATGAAAATGTTGTGAAGAAACTTTAATATCTTAGGTTTCAAAGTATAATAATGATAATAATGTTGATTTGTTCTTTTAGATGATGTTTTTGAGCAATATTCTACAAACCTTACATTATCCTATACTTTTCTTTAGAATCATGGTTATAATTAAGATTTCAATTCATTATACTACACAAACTTTTTATTTGTAAAATGTAATAACCAAACCAACACAACCTAATCTCTAAGAGGAATGTTATGCGTTGAACATAGATTGGAAGCTTAATGCAAAGCTTAAGATTAGTAAAGATAGCCATATATGATAAAATTAACCAATAATTTGCCTTAATCGATGTAGAAGTAAAAAAACATGTTTGCATTAATATCATACCATATCCAAAACCTAGCATGAGATAAATTAGTATAGTTAATAATTGTGGCAATAATATATTAAAATTGTAATGCAATATTTAATAATAATGAAGTTAGTAATTTTAAATGTATAAACTTATAATTCATTAATAGGAGTCTTGGCTTGGTAACCCCTAGGTTATAGATTCAATTCTACTAGGCAACATTCTATTATAAATTTTTAAAAAAACCTATAAATGAAATTCTAAAACTAGTCCAATAGATCCAAATGGTCTCAATGGACATAAGGAAAAGGTTTAAATTTAGTTTCAATATAAATAGTAAAGATAGATTAATTATAATTCAAACTTTTAATTTGTTACATACAAAGCAACATATTTACCGATGAAGCTATGCTTTTACAAGCTTTATTAACGTATTCCTTTTTCAATTATCTTTACTTAACAACCCCCTCCTTTTTATGTAAAGAATTCTATGATTTTTTCTAAGCATTTAGAAATGGTTAAATAATAAAAAATTTAATAGTAAATGTAACAAAAGAATAGTTTGAGAAAGGCATGTAAATAAAGATGGGGATTAAAATAACAAAAAACAACCTTGGACCTACACGTGGCGTACCTCAACAACTTCTAAGTAATTCAATACATCTTGACATCCCTTAAACAATGCAATACATCTTAATTAAATGAAATGAAGCTATAGGATCTCTTAGACAAATATTACATTTTTATAAAAAATAAAGATAAGACCCTACAAAGGAACAGACATAAAAACAAATCATAACACTCTTTATTTTCATGAAGCACATGACATGCCATGAAACTAACAATAATGGCGCCAACCCAGCAACGTTGTATGTGAATTATTTATTTGCTAGTAAAACCTTCATCAATTAAGCGAGTTCCATTCTCACACGTAAAAACGGTGAGACAGACACCACGCACTCCAAGGAGACGGAAGACGAAGACGGAGGCTACAATACAAATGCACCAGGATTTCCCTTTGTCTCTAGAGTTAATGTACCTGTAAAATACTGGGTGTCCACTAAATTTCACTGTCAAATACTTCTCTTAATCCCAGCATCGATAAACTGTCATGAAGAATTAATGGCCATTCTTTTTACCAAACTACAATAACTAAACTGGTAGCATATTTAATTAATTGCCAATTAGTTGCAACCGTTCAACTAATATGTGAAGTGAGTTCTGTCCTGTATGAACTCTGATGCAGTGGTCACATTAAACTCAGATGAGATGGAGCGTTTTGTGGTAACCACAAAATTTAAAAAATTCAATCAGGTAAAAAAAAAATGATTTCAATGATAAAAAGGTCAGCATGAACCGCAGTCAGTAAATTCATACCCATGAACTATTGGATAAACTTGAATTTGTATGCAGTAAACTCATCATACAAGCTCATGTGGTGGTTGAGAGGATGTGAACCTGTGAGTCTTTGGTCATGCCTTAAACTTTACGGTTCCCTTTTTTATTAAATAAGTACAAAATTACATTCAAGCTACTACATTTGCAGAATCTGTCCTTATCTTACTATATCTCATCGATATTAAACTGCGCCGAGATCTGCGAGATCAAGTCACGAGTCTTCCAACGTCTATACTATTATTCGACAAAACCGTACAGTCCAACGCTAAGGAACAAATGCTGATCGTCGCTACCGAATCTGGTATTGCTTTTCCACCGATACTCTTGGATTTCTCCTCCATAAATCAATTCACTTATCCATCCATTTCTGTCCCACAATTTTCTATATGAAAGCTTCCAAGCTTGAACCAATGGCGTCTAATGCACAGTCCGTGAACAATCAAAGCTGAGGCCACGCGCCGAATTCATTTGACAATCGCAGCCCATGTACGGAACATTGACGACGCCGAACATTCAAGTAGAAATTGCACATGCTTTCTTTATAAAAATATGCATAGAAAGTTCTAAACGTGCACATTTTATGGCAGTTTCTGCCCCAGTTAAATGGACACACCAGCGTTACACAGATGGCCAGATACTGACCATCCAATTCAAGACTTTTGACAAAGTTCTTACATTTTTAATATTTCCACGGCCAACATTCATGACTTTGCTCTACTTTCTTTCACCTACTCCAAGTTATTTTAGATGAGTTGCCAAATCAAATTCAAGTTTGACCCGCAACGAAAACATTTTCTATTACAAGTCTCCAAACGGAAGGTGCTGTGAATTCAAGTGGTCGGAAAGGTGCTTGTTTGAGACTTGGGTTGAAGTTTCCAACAATTATCTGATAAGAGGTTAGGTTTCACTTATCTATCGCATCTTTGTACTTATTATTCTGAAATCATAAGGTTTATAAAAGTCAAGCTTTCGCTAATCTATGAACTCTCCTTCCTCGAACTTGCTTTTGTTTTCACATTTATTATGTTATATTATGAAACTTAGTATGTTATGAAACTTAGAGTAACCACTTGGAAAAAAAAGGTTAAGATTTTCCTAATCCGCTAACCTTTCCAAGGTTACCTTACCAAGATGAGCCGTTCATGTTTGGCAATCTAACATTCAGCCAAACCAAAAAGACGGAATACCAGAATTACCGACTGCAGGAAGTTATTTATTCATGTAACCATTCTTTACGGCGATTACGACGCTAGACAGGCACTTGAAGAACGTAACACCATGATTTTGTGAACAGTAGCAAGATCCATCGCAAACTTTGAACAGATTGTCATGAGCTGCCAATGTTATAGCAAATGGGAGCATTTAGTCGGGCCTTGAAGTTCGAGCAAAGCTGGCTCTCTGTAATCTGTCGTTGACAAAAGACATCTCTGCATGTGCGTGTCTCAGGGTTTTCTGAACAACATTCAGAGCCCCATCACAAAGCAGCAATCTCTGCCGTAGCTTTTCATCTCATTTAATGAAACACGAAACTGAAAATTCGAAAAACACGGAACCGCACGCGATGAGTAGAGGAGTTTTTTGCTTTTTATCTTGCCTGCTGGCCGGCTGGCTGGCCTGGGCGAGACAGACAAAGCAAATAATTCGTTGCAGTCGTTTGCATCTGCACAGAAATATAACGTGCATGTGAATAGTAATGTCTGGTCTTGTCCTTTGCGAAGGAATAGTAATTATCGTGAAACAAACACAGAGGATGCTTCTTCGAACCTGCGTTACATGTCTTTTCAATGCTAAATGCACATAGACTTGGGTAGCCGGTTTTGAGCAGTGATGAGATTTATACATTGCATTCTTTCTCTTAGTTTAATTTACTACCTTGAATACTGGTGTGATCATGGCCGCTGCTCAGATTTATACATTGCATTTTTTCTTAGTTTAATTTACTACCTTTTCCTTAGTTTAATTTACTACCAGCATAATGCTGGTGTGATCATGGCCGCTGCTCAGATTTATACATTGCATTTTTTCTCTTAGTTTAATTTACTACCTTGAATACTGGTGTGATCATAACCGCTGCTCAGATTTATACAACTGCTCAGATTTATACAACTGCTCAGATTTATACATTGTATTTTTGCTCTTAGTTTAATTTACTACCTTGAATACTGGTGTGATCATAGCCGCCAGCCGAGCTCCAGAAGGTGGACACTTTTTTGGGTCCAGTTGCATACATTTTCTGATAAGACGTTGAAGTGAATTCTGCCATGTGAGGTGTACCTTCTGTGTACTTTTGAACGGAACTATTTCACGTACCAGCCCTGGGAACCCTATTACACCGATCAAATCTGAATCGCATTTTCGTTGTTATTACGAAGGGTGTTTTTTAAATTACCCCGGTCAAACATTTTTTCTTCCTTCAAATATTAAATATTTTTTTGAGAGGTTACCGACACGGTTGGTGGCATTGCCAGGTGTAAAGAGTGAGCATTGCTTCTAGAAAAAAATTCCTTTAAAGCATAAAGCTGTACCACCTATCGAGATTGACTAAGGGAATATCTCTTCATTCTAATTAATTTATTTTGTATATTAAAAAGATTATTACTAAAATACAATTCACTTCATGAAAGAATATAGCTTATCATCTGCATATCATAAGTTTAATCCTAAGAAGTAACTGCCAATGAGGTGTTAGCTTGGTGGCAAAACATTTCATTTGGAAGTTGCTGAGGTATAGAAAGATCTAATTGAACTATTTATCTTGAGGTGTATCTATGTTTAACATATTTTAGTGACTAAAACATATTGCCACTTCAAAACATGATATGCCTTGTATTTTTTTTATCTTTCTTTTTTCCTTGGTGTGAAAATTAAACGTACTACCTCCATTCTTTTAAACACTTTAAGCTCTACCTACTCACATTGCCCATTAGTACCTCGATATCTTTCTATTTTATGCATAATACAAGTAACTAAGTTTAATAAAAACAATGGGGAAGACGCCAAACCTCAAAAATAATAATAATTAAAAAAAAGTTCACTGTACATCAAATCAACAACATAGAAGAGAAAGTTTAAAGAAAAACTCCAACAACTTTTTGGATGCACTTACTCTTTAATTCTTAAAAATTATATGTTATTACAAGTTTCAGTCCCCTTTAGAAATGAATCTCATAAAGTGGCAAATCAATTCTAATCCTTACTTTTACATTTAATGCAATCTACACTCTAAAACAAGTTCTTACAAATCATAAATGTATCTCTAGAAGGTTCTAATGCTCTTATGATGTTATTTGGACAAACTCATGCCTGTGTTATCAAGCAACTCTTTATAGTGAAAAAATTTCTCTACATTAGTTGTTATATTGTCTCTTAGGCATCACCTTATTGGCTACCGTCTTTACAACGTTTTTGTCACTAGTGTAAACCACTCCATGCTCTCTATATATATATGTCATAAAAAAGCCAACGAAAATTTAAGGTAGCCTAGACACAAAAACTTAGAGAAATAACAATGTCATAAAAAAGCTAACCAAAATTTAAGCTAGCCTAGACACAAAAACTTAGAGAAATAACAATGACATCACAAAAAAAAAAAAAAAAAAACTCATGATGGTGAATGTATAACAAGGCTAAATGTGTCTGCTATGGAGTTGAGTTGTTATATCTAGATTACTCTATTAACGATCTCTATTTATATCTTTTGTATTTACAATTCCATCTTCCATCTCTATTTACAATTCGCACCACCAAAGAAGGCGGTGGCAACTATTGTTAAAGATTCATTACTTGGGCAACTTAAGTCTTGGACCGTCCCCAGTCCATTTCTCCTCCAATAAACGTGATCAACCACGATGAGCGTTCCCCAAACGTGCGCTCAACTTCCCCCTTGAAGGCAAGCATTCCTTGGCTAAGCTTTATCTCTTCTTTCCAAGTCAATAATAAATTACGATAGCCTTGTCCCGTTCTATACTACATCATAAAAAACCAACCAAGGAAACATTCACCTGAACAAACGTGGAACGTTGCTTATTGTTGCCCGGCCACTAAAATTCCATATCCCACCTTCGCACATTTCATCATGATATTATATAAAAACCCATTCCTGTATGAACCGCCATCACTAGCAAAACAATTAACTAAACCGCCACCAGTGGCGAGGTCGCCTTATTCCGGTCGTTAGTAGTGCCAGTGCTCTAGCCTTGTTTTACTGCACTAACCTACCAAAGAGAGCGAATGACGTGCTGTATACGTCAGCATTGTTTTCCGGAAAACGAGGGATTCGAATTTGACGGTTTTAGTTACGAAAATCCTGCCCGCCGCCCCCGATATAGTAATGAGGACGGTTAGATATGCGCACTTCCCGACCCGAATTTTAAAATTCGTTTCTGAATTATTCACAGGGCTCACCAATAGGCGTAACAAACATGCTGAATCCCAATCAAAAATTACGTGTCTACCAATCTTTAAAAGGTTAAAAGAGAACTAAGTTGGTTGAGAAGAACGTAAGAATGTCGTGTTAAATAAGAACTTGAAACGGTTAACATAATCATAACCAAAGCATAGAGCGTGTTTGGTAGATGTCCCACAAACCATGCACATAAGATAAAGCGTGTGTGGTACATACCTTAACCAAGGCCAGCCTTGAGGGGTCCGTCAAAGACTATCCTTAAAACAAGAGTTACAATGGTCTAGCTAATAATAATGACATTAAGAATTACATGATAATACCTAAACACATGGTCCTTATTAGTCATAACCGGATGAGGTACAACCTACAAAGCAAATAAAAGTGGGGGCCTGGGTGTCTTGTTTAGGGGCATAATAGGGAGACCATGAGGATGCGGTGGCAGGGAATTTAGGGGGCATATTCACATGTTTGCCTCAAAAGTCCAAAAAATATTATTCTCAATATTTATCCGTATATGTATAATACCCTTGATTTCTATTTCTAGGCGACATCCGATTTTGAACCGGTTAACAATTAAAAAGGGCAAAAAACAAAAAAAAAAAACGAACCTCGGTCCATATTGCAACAGAAAATCCCGAAAATGGAGAAAGGCCGTGGAAATTCAGGGAAGGGTGACGCAGCCGCAAGTGGAACGTACCAACTCAGCGTTGGCGCGGGGCCCACCCAATGGACGATGGAGATGGATTACGGACGGATCCATCGATACCCACCCACGGCTGCCTAACGTTGGTTAAGACTTAACTGCAGTTAGCCGATGGGTGGGTTGGGGTGGGGCCCGTGGCGCAGTTAAAAAAGCAGAGTGAGCGAAGGTGTACCCGCTCGTACTCTGCTCGTACTATTCCTTACCGGCCTGCCCACGGCCGCTGCGTCTGGCGTGGGAAATCTGCCGTAATTTTCAGATCATCCGGATACAACGGAAAAGATGGCTCCATCCTCAGGCTCAACAACAGCAGCATGAGCATTTCTTACTTTCCATATTTGCATTCCGTTCGTATGACTGGATCATCCTCCTCATCCTCAGTCTTGCATCGGTCGTTCATCTTTCCCTGGAATTACTGGCAGCGCTCCACCTTACCATCTTCTTCCTTTGTTTCTGTTTTCTGTTTCTTTCTCCATCTCTCACTGGTTGCCGCCCGTTTCGTCTCTGCCTCATCCGTCCCTGCTCGCCTCTTTATAAGGGCCGCGCTTGCACCCTCGGTTTGGCATCCGAGTGGTCTTGGAATTCGCTCTCCCTCTGCAATCTGCCCTGCTTTTCTCCTCTCACGCAGATTGCTGCCCCGGAATCCTCGGTTCCTTGTTGTTGCTGCTGCTGCGGGGATTCTTTGGATTCCAGCGGGTTGCTTTGCTTAAGGTTTAAGCGGGATTGGCGATCTTTGAGGCTGCCGTTTCTGGATCCCACTTTAGCGTTCTTTTGAGGCTCTGTGCCTGATCTTGGACAAAGCTTGAGTCATCCGGATTGCATCTGCTGCTGCTGCTGCGGAGATTTTTGTTGTGTTTGGTTGCACATTCGCTTTTGGCCCCGGATTGCTCCGAGGAGGCTTGAGGAATTCGGATTCCTTGTGCGGATTCCAAATCCTTGAGGAGGCCTACTGGTTTTCCTGCGGATTCCAGATCTTAAAGTCCGCCTCCGCGGCGTTTCGGTACTTCTTGCGTTGCGGATTGGAAATCGGCGGAGGATCCAGGATGCGTCAGCTCATCAAGAAGCTGCAGAGGGCCACGGAGCTGAGCCGGTCGGCCGCTCTGCAGAGTCCTTTGCTGGAGAACAAGAGCGATTTCAGCAGCAAGAAGAGCAAAGCGGCGAACAAGAGCGCATGGAAGTCGGAGGAGGACGAGGAGGAGGTTCCGGAGGGTTTCTTGCCCGTTTACGTTGGCCAGCATGACGACGACGGCTACGGCTCCGGCTGCACCAGATTCATCATCAACGCCACGTATCTGAGCCATCCGATCTTCGCCGAGCTTCTGCAGATTTCGGAGCAGGAATTCGGCTACGAGCACCAAGGCGTTCTGCGCATCCCGTGCGACGTCATGCTCTTCGAGCACATTGTGCGCATGCTCAACTGCAAGGGTAGACATTGCAACCTTCGCCTTAAAGACATGACCAGATCTTGCTCCTTTTGATCAAAAGATACTTTCTCTTATTTTCATGTTTAGTGTACTAAGATTTGTATCCGTATCCGTCTTTCTCATGATCATTCCGTTCGGTGGAAAGGCCTTTGACGGCCATTGTACATGTATATACTCGCAGAGCTGTGAATGTCTTGAGTAGTTCTAGAGATGCAGGAACATTGTTTTATTCCTCTGTGTCACGGTTCGGCATAAATCCGAGATTACAGAGAAATAAAATGATACCGAAACATTCTTGATATCTGTCATTTGTAACAAGTTATTTGTAGATCAAGAAAACGTTGTTGCAGAATCCTTTTGTCTCTGTGTATGTGTCAATGCCGTCTTGTCCTTTTGTTAAGTCGTGAATTAAAATCCTTAAGTTAGGGTTACGAATTTAAGATTCCTCGATCGCAGACGACAGAACGTTTGTTCCGGATTCTGCACCAATGGAGACCGATTTTCATTGCGCATCATCTGTGTTTATGCAGATTCCCTGAGTTGCCTGCCATGGCAGTGGGATCTGGGACTTTTCTTTGCTTTTTCGTTTTTTCAGAACAAATTTTATTCCTGAGATTGCGTGCCAAGGTTTGTGGTTGGGCGATGGCGATTGGCGTGTGATCTTGACCGTGCGTTGTACGCCAAGGGCCAAGGCTAACAATAATCGGGGCACCATATTCGTCGATACAATGCAATGCCGTTGCTGGAATATTCGAGGCGATGTTCTCGGAAGATCCGGTCACGTATTGGAGTAATGGATTCGATGACCGTGCACTTCTTTACACTTTGAGGCATCGCTCCGACAGAATTAGCCACGCCATAACAACAATAGCAGCTGTGCTGTGTGCGTTTTTACTTTTGGCAAAATGTTTAAGGAAACGACAGCCGGCCCATGTCCTGTAGCTGACAAGTTTTCTGAATAAACACAATCAGTTCAGTTCGTTTGCCAAGCCAGCATTATTACCCTGTGTCTAGGATTTAGCCATAACAGGTGCTATGATGCTATGTGCTGATACTTCTCTTTAAAATAGTATTAATGATACTTGTAAAAGAGCATTTTGATAAAAATTTTTGAGTGACGCATTGCTTATTTTGGCAGAGTATTTGGTTGTGATGGGTAAGTCGTAGTTTAGTTTAACAATTAGGTAGTTGTAAGATTCTTGATTTGGAAATTCTTTTAAGTTATGGGTTCAATTTTGATTTGGAAATTCTTTTAAGTTATGGGTTCAATTTTGATAGACATTGTTGAGTTATAAAATTTTAATTTAACTATGTCTTAGACATAATTATTGTTAAAAAACATTAAAAAGATATAAAAACTTGAACTATAATTAAAATTAATGGAAGGTAAAAAAAGAAAAAACTTATGTGATGAAATTACTAATGTAGTAAAGTTATGTGTACCTTTACATGTAAATAATGAGGTGTTAGTAGATAGTAACTTCATGTTAAGGGCAACTAATAAGATGGTAACAGTAAATATACATAGCTGTGAGTGTTTCCTATATCTAATGATATGTGCCATAATCTTACAACCTTTTTTGATGCTACATAATAAGGAAAAATTAATGAGACTTAAAAGATAATTGTTTAATATGAAAAAAAAAACCAAACAAAACCATAGATTGGAAAACATGGACTCTTATTAATGTTGCAAAGAAAGTTACATATCAGGAAAAAAAAAGCATAATTAGATGAGGTGTAAGATAAAAGATATCAAGGATATGTGACATATGCATATCTAAACCAACCTATTGTTCACAAATTGTTCTTGCATTTCATCAAATTTAATGTCAGTAATAAGTTGTGCATTTACATACTAAAAATTGATCATCTACTAATATTTGGATAACTTTAAAAATACTTTGCAAAAAAAAAAAAAAAAAGAAGGTATAGTACTAGCAATTACTTTTACAAGTAATTTAACTAAGTCAATCTCACTCTACCAAAGTTAAGCCTTAAATTGGAGCTTTCAAATCAAGAGTTTTACTAGTAAGCTAATACTTTACTAGTATTGTCCATTAAAATTGAACCCATGACTTGGAGCTTTCAAATCAAGAGTCTTACCACTAGGCTAACAGCTCATTGTTAAAACAAAATGAAAAAGTTTACCTCCTTTATAAAGGACCATTTATGATTTGAAAACATACTAAAATTAATAAAAGCCTCCTTGTAGACTAAGCATGAAAATTATTTTAGAAATAGGAAGATAAGAGAGTAGAAAATATATTTTACCATCATCATCCTAGTCTTGTCCTAATAAAATGGGAATCCTTTTTCATCATTCACCTTCATGAAGAACTAGATCTTTGTTTATTTGTAGTTTCTTCAAATCATCTTCAATTATTTTTTTCCCATTTCTTTTTTGATCTTCCTTTCACTAACTTTCCTAAAATAGTAATGTAGTAACATTTTTTTATAGGCTTATTGTCTAATCTTCTTTGCACATGTCCAAACCATTTAAGCCACTATTCTTGTAACTTATCTAACACAGAAGCCATTCCAAATATTTCTCTGATGTCTATATTATGTGGTTTATCTGTTTTTGTAATATTCAACATTCATCTAAGCATTCACATTTCTACTACACTAATTTATTGTTCATGCCTCTTTTGTATTGCCCAACATTTAGCATTATATAAGATGGCAAGCTTGATTAGTATCTTGCAAAAATTTTCCTTTAGTTTTATTGGTATTCTTTTATCACATAGAATACCACTAGGTTGTCTCTGTTTTGCCCGTTTTTCCTCAATTTTATTTCTTATATCTTTATGAATTTCACCATCTAACTACAAGATTGATCATAGGTAGTGGAATTATTTGTAGTGGAGTACTTTTTGACTTTGAATTATCACTTCTATTTTACCACTATTTATGCTATTATTAAAATTATATTCTATATATTTTTTTATACTTTTGCTAATTTTTAAGCCCTTTGATTCTAGTGCATATCCCTACTTTTCTATTTTAGAAGAAATATTTACAAATAACATACACTAAAGGATTTCATCTTGTATTTTCTTTGTTAATTTATCCATAATTGATGAGTGGCGAGGTACCCCTACACTCAACCATACGAATACGAGCATTACACATGCGATCCGGTTGAACTCCGCAAACTAAGTGCCTACACGCCTTATGGAACACCTAAGGTTAATCAATTGTTGTCCTCCGAAGCTTACTTCTATTTTTCACGGTCGTATGGTTAAGTAGGCTTGAGGCATGTGATTTTTATATCTTTTATGTTTTTATCGCCTATGCTAATGAGGGAAAGGGTGAAGAGACTAAGTAACTAACTTTAACTAACTAAGCCTTAATTACCCTAGCATCAGTATTCATTCCCACTTGCCGTTTCACACCCTGAACCAATGCAACGTTGCTTGGATTACCAAATGCTATTCGTTATTGGGATTACCAAGTGTAACACACGTACTCGAAGCGGTCGTACTGAATGCACTTAACTAGGAGTTAAGGGTTGAGAGAGATTTAATTAACTAATAAAGCATTTAAACATTAACAATAATTAAAGTCCTATTTGGCTTAGTCCATCCACTACAAGGTTTATCCAAAAGTTCATCTTTATTGCCGTACACAATCGTGTGCTCAGGTACAGAATTGCTCGAATAAAGATCTGTTCACTTTGGGACTCCTACTGTGGGCACATGGAAACTATTCTAACTATGGAATGGAAAAATGGCAAGAGTTTGGTTAAGGTCTAGATCTAGCTGGAGAAATAAGGGAGAGCCATCTCTTATTTATAGAATTGGTGGCGGACTATGATATCACATCCCATCATACCCCCATGACTGAATAAAAACTCATCATCTAGTTCCTTACAAAATATTGGGAAGGTATGGGATTATTGACTTGAATGGAACTAATGGTGAATGGGATGACATGTGAATGGATCATTATTACAGAACATGACAAAATTGGTGTTCACGACAACAAAAGTGAACACTTTATACATTTGACATCAGGCCTTATTTGGCAACTGAGAGAGAGAAGAGAGAAGAAGTCTGCTGCTACCAATGCCAAGATTGTGCCTTTCGTTGTCCATCCGTAAGCACGCCATCAATCTTGTTCCTTGCATAATTACTTTAACGCTGATCCATTCCAAGTGTTCCCTCCAGGTCCAATCCATTATTTTATGATTGCCATCTGCACACACAACACAGTCTTATATTAGCAAGGGTAAATGGATTAAAATGCAGTTGATACCTTGCTTCGGTGAAAGGTCCATTGGTTGAGTTGTGGTATGGCTGATGCAAACTCTGGAGATATACTAATGATGACTACCCAAGGTGTAGGGGTTAGGAGAAAATCGAAAAAATTGGACCAGGACCTCCATGACTAATCACGAACCTCCGTTAGCGAGAGAATGGAAAAAGAGAAGGAATAAGAAGGATGAAGAAAAAGAAACAACTGTAACACTGATAAAAAGGGATGTCAAAGATGGAAATGAATGAAATAAATGGTGATTGCAACAATGTTTAAAGGAAAGAAATTAATGGATGCACCATATAGGAATGCCAGTGGGTCCTCCACAAAGTAGGCTCATGCCCTTAATGCCTTGACAATCCCACATTCAAAGAGTCCGTAGGCTCTAAGAATGTCATTTGGAAACAAGAGTTAAAGTATTAACCACAAGAATTTACCACAAAGAAAATGATGCATCAACCAAAATATACACTAATGATACAACTAACAATGAGGTGATCAATGGAGAAAGAATGATGGAAAGAAGAGNTTTATTTTAGTTCCATAACAAGTTCTTGTAGCCCAAATGATTATTTTGTCTAAGGGATGTGCTTTGAATTCTCACAGTTCACAGTTTTTTTTATTTTTGCATGAGAACCACACCATGCAAAGACTTATTATTTTTATTTACTCAGCTTCTCGATAATATGGCAATCGTTGGAACGGTAAGAAAACTCGAGAAGAAAACATCCAAGCACCCAAGAGAATGGTCAACACAAATGCATCAAGTTCCCTTGAAGCCACACCCTTTTCAATCCTTGAGTCCTTCCTTAGTTTGAGAAATGCTCAGTCACTGATTCGTTGATAGTTCTTATTATTGAGAAAGGTGACTGTATAGTTCCAAGCTAAGAGAAACCATAGAGATTCATGAATGCATGGATGATGTGGACTCATTGCCTACTATATCAAAAGAACCATAACTTAGTATCAACATCGTAACTTAAAGGTAAAAACCAAACATTAGCAACCAATAGAAAACAGTTCATACCATCATTTAATAGCACTTATTGGGTGACAAACTTAACAAAATGGATAAGACACACACATACACACACAAATAAAAGAAAAAGTATGAACGATGTTGTAAAAAAAAACAAGAAAAGTTAAAGAAATTTGTAAAACAAAAATGTGCAAAACAAAAATGTGTAAAACAAAAACTTAAAAGAACTGAGGGCCTCAATTGATTAGTACAGGTGGCCATCTCCCCCATGACTGAATTGCAAGGGAGAGATCTGAAATAATGAGCAAGGTTGTTCGCTATCAGAGGTGTAATTTGCACTAGCTGTTCTTAGTTCATGGAAGGGTTTTGTTTGTTGCACATTGACTAGTAATCTCTTATCAGGGCTTTCAGGCTTGTATATTGTCATGGCTCCTAAGGGGAAGGTTGTATGAATAATGTAAGGTCCTTCCCACAATGTTTGAAATTTTGTGCATTGTGGTACATGCGTGGGGTTCCAATAAAGGACCTTATCCCCTGGTTGGTACTTAATCTTTCAAATTCTTAAGTCATGACGTTGCTTGTTATGTGCCTTGTGTAACTTGTTTGATGATAGGGCAACCAATCGATTCTCGTCTAGCATGTTTAAAGTTGCCAATCTTTGTTTTTGTGCTAGATCAAGGTCAAGGTGGAGGTCACTTGCCATGGACACTATGTGGAGCTTGATTTGAATTGGAAGCTTTGGAAGTTTTCTGTACACTAACTCATAGGGAGAGTAGCTTGTAGGGAGTTTCTAAGTGGAGCGGTATGCCCAGAGAGCATCGTTCAGTTTAGTACTCCAATCTTGCCTATATTTGTTAATTTTCCTTGTTAATATTCTAGTAATCTCCCAATTAGTGACCTTGGCTTAGCCATTAGCTTGGGGGTGATAAGGTGTAGTCAATTTATGTTCAACCCCTAAGCGTTGCATCAATTTTCGAAAGGTTGCACCTGTGAAATGCATTCCGTTATCCAAGATAAGTGCACGCGGCACACCAAACCTATTTACGATTTGTTGTTGTACAAATCGTGCAGTTGTAGATGATGTGCAGTCTGTTACAGCAGCTGCTTTGGCCCATTTTGTTAGATAGTCAACAACAACGATGATATAAGCTTTTCCATTGGACATTGGTGTAATGAACCCCATAAAAGTTGATTCCCCAAATGTCGAAGGGTTCCAAAGGTTGAATCCATTATTGTGGATCCTCCATTTTGGCAGTCATTCCACCATTACGTTGATAACACTCACAGAATTGGACAAAATGGTGGGTGTCCTGAAATAGTGTTGGCTAGTAATATCCTGCAAGCAAGATTTTGATGGCCATTTGTCTCCTTGCATAATGACCCCCACAAGGGCCCTCATGAGCATCCTGGAGAACTCTTAGTTGGCCCACATTAGGTACACACCATCGAACCAAGCCGTCAGGACAAACTTTGTAAAGTTATCCTCTGATTTCTATGGAGTACTTGGTTTTGTGAAGTAACTGTTGCTTCTTCCTAAAGTCCAACCCATGTGGTGTTTTTTGGGAAAGGAGATAGGTGAGAATGCAACTATACCAATTTGTGCCCATGGGTTGGTTATTCACTACACCGACAAAGAGGGTTTTGTTAGGAAAATGATCAGATATGGCATATTTGTCTTCTTTGCTGTCCCAGTGCAACCAAGATAAGTGATCTGCAACTATGTTCTTGGTGCCCTTTCGATCTACTATTGTTAGGTCATACTCCTGAAGGATTACCAACCAATGTATAATACGAGGGCTAATTGTTGGCTTGTTTATGAGGAACCTAATTGCACTATGATCTGTATGAATGTACACTTTGTAGCCTAACACATAGTGCCTAAATTTGTCTAGTGCAAACACTACAACCATTAATTCATTTTCTGTAGTTGTGTAGTTGAGTTGTGCACCGATGATACTCTTACTTGCACAGTGGATGTAAGAAGGGCATTTTTGTTCATCTAATTGTGTTAGTACGACTCCTAAGGCATAATTAGATGCGTCGGTCATTATATGGAATGGTCTGGACCAGTCAGGGGCTGATAGAATGGGAGTTTCCACAAGCCTTTGTTTTAGGGTTTGGAATGCTCGTTCACATTCCCTGGTCCATTCGAACGGTGCATCCTTCTTCATTAATTCTACCAACAGTTTGGCAATCTTGGAGAAGTTCTCAATGAATCTCCTATAGTAGCTAGTGTGTCCAAGGAATGATCAAATGTCTTTGATAGTTTCTGGTTGTCGGGTGATTCCTTGGATGACTTTAACCTTTTTTGGATCTACCTCTATTCATGACTATGAAATCTTATGCTCCAGTACTATGCCCTCTTGAACCATCAAATGGCTTTTCTGCCAGTTGAGCTTCAAGTTGGTTTCTACACATCATTTTAGCACTTGCTCTAATTGGTCTAGGGCTTGATCAAAGCTTGTCCCATAAGTGGAGAAGTCTTCCATAAAGACTTCCACTCTGTTCCCCATATGCTACTGAAATATGGTCAGAACTAAACGTTGAAACGTGGCAGGAGCATTGCACAAGCCAAATGCCATTTGTTTATATGCAAACATTCCCTAGGGAATGGTGAATGTTGTTTTGGCTTGATCTTCTGGTGCTATTCGTATTTGATTATATCCACTATGCCCATCCAGAAAACTATAATAGTGATGCCCCGCTATAGTGTCCAAGACTTGGTCAACGAATGGCAATGGAAAATGATCCTTGAATGTTGCCATGTTCAACAGCCTAAAGTCTATACACACCCTTCATTTGCNTTTGTTTCAATTTCGGGTTCAATCACCTCTGTGGTTGTTTTTGAGGTTTCATGGAGGGGTCTGTGTAAATCCTATGCTGGCATATCCTAGGATCAATTCTGGTTAACTCAAGATATGACCAGGCAAAGGCTTTTGACCATTTATTTATCACCTTCAGTAGTCTTTCTTTTTGGTTGGGAACAAGTTTTGCATTGATAATTACCTGTTTTCCATTTTCAAGAGTCATATACTCCAAATTGGTGGGCAATGGTTTTAGATCGAGGGGCTCTTTTTTAAATCTCTCAAGAATTTCCAACTTCCCCTAGTTGATTTTTTCGAGGCTAAGGTTGGGAAGTTGGCAACGGACTTTCTCAAGTGTGTCTGTGCTTCTAATGTAAGCACTAGTTATTCCCTCAGTTAATTCCATGCATGTTATTAAGTCACTCTCTTGATCAGCCATCAACCACAGGGTGTCCTCTTGTTGTGTGGTTGCTGCATACAGGCACCTTTGTATATTAACTTCTTATGCACACCGATCACATGCAGGCAATGTTAAACTTTGCATAACCTATGATTTCTACACATAATGGCACCCTGTGTCACTGTATGCGATGCATGAAATTTTCTTCTTCTCAATCTTTCCAAAATGGTTCTTCTTGGATATTTCTAGGGAAAGATCACGGATCCCTAGGCATGCATCTATAGTACTTAGCCATGCTCTTCCCATTATTATTGGGAAGTCCCCCTTACCATTGTTTACTTGGATCACTAGGAAATCAGCTGGATATGACCAACCACTCATAGTGGTAATGATGTCTTCCACCAATCCCAAAGGGATAGTGATGGATTGGTCAACCAACTCCAGTCGAATATTACTCTTCCTTAGTGGAGGCAGGTTCCAGGCCTTGTACATCTTCTGTGGTATTAAGTTGACTTCGGAACCTGAGTCCAGAAGAGCCTTACATGGTTCATTCCCAGTGACTTAGAGGTAGATTAGAGGACTTCTAGGATCAAAGAATTTCCTAGGAAGGTGGCCCACTTTGATCCAGTTAGTGACAATATGTGTTAACATAACCGTATGTGTTGAGCTTTGTTGTTGGTTTGAATGGGGTCCTGAAACTTTATTTGGTACGGAGGTGTGTAGATGTTTAATCACTTGTGATGGTGAGGGCTTAGTTGGACTATTGGTTTTGAAGAAAGGTCTTTTCGGCATAAGATTGTTAGAACTAACTACGGTTTGAGGATTCGAAGCCCTCATGACATTGGGTTGTTGCGGTTGAGTGGGGAATACCCCTTGCATTGTTGGAATGGTTGATAGTGGAGCTAACGGTGTAGGAGTGGCGGCCGGATTCAGAGGATGGTATGCATGTGGTGTGTCTCTCCCAGGAGAAGGAGTCTTATAGTACTCCTGAGCTTGG
>MNCI01000738.1:607804-621332 GCA_015680685.1 Gnetum montanum | reverse complement strand
ATTGTTGCCTAGGTGGTGGCATCCCCCATGACTATGGGTATTTCCACTACTAGTGTTGCTCGATAGGCTATGGTGGAGTTCCACTTGGATAATACATTAAGGGTTGGTGGAACTGCCTTGGGTTACCTTGAGGATAAGGTAACCTTCATGGTGCCTATCGTTTGTTAAGTCTTGGGTTGAGTGCATACACCCCAGACTCTTGCAGATGTGAGATTATTGGGCAACATCCCTTAGGATGGTCATATTGGCAGATCTCATATCCATCGTCATTATCTATATCTGAATCCACAACCTCATCAGCAATAGTCATTTTTCCCTTACCCTTGCTACGTGCATGGTCTGAATCTCTTCTCTTTTTCTTATCATGGTCACTACTTCGGTCCTTAGACTTCTCTATGATTTTTAAAACAGTTTTGAATCTACTATCTAAGGAGTCCCACATTTGATCTAACTTAGTTGACACTTCTGTTGTTAACTTTTGAAGTGGCAAGGTTTTTCTATTTACCAACTCTTCGAGTGATGACTCATCCTCTTCCTCACAGAATCTTACTCCCTTCTTTCGGAGGGAAGGATCACGGTTATATTCTTCCGCGCTTTCTCTTTTCCATAGCTCTCTTTCTTCCTTAGCTACTTGCTTCAACAACCTGTGAACTTCATGGGACCTAAGTTCTGATAATCTCCCTTAGGCATATGTCCCAAGGTTTCTCTTGGTTTCATGTCTTAGCCCATCTATGAAGTGACGTAGTGGATCCCATTGTGCATAACCATGGCCTGGGCAACGATGTAGCAATGCATAATATTGGCCCATGGCAGCATCCAAGGGTTTGTGATTACCCTGTTTCCATCCTTGGATCTGCTTATGCAAGTTGGACACTCTGGAGTACATTTGGTATTTATCGTTAAACAATTCTAGCATCGTAGTCCACCATCTAATGGATTCCGGTTCTAAGGACCAGTACCAACTCTCTACTTCTTTTATGAGTGTCCTAGGGAACAACTTTAACTTTTTCCACTCGTTTTCAATATTCTGCAAGGCATAGGCATCGTGGAATGCCTGTAAGTGATTCTACGGATCAACATTGTATCCCCTGTCAAACCGTGGGATATTGTTCATGTCTAGTCTCTTGATCCGGCTATCTTTCTGGTGCCTTGTAGGTATTCTCACAACCTCTGTAATGTCTAACATGCTTCAAGTTGCAAGTAGGGGTTCATCATGATCATCTCTCTCATGACGTCTATGATGCCTACGTGGTTCCCTACTTTCCCTTCTTTCATGCCTTGATTCCCTAGAATTCCCTTGTCCTCACTCTCGACTCTCTCGTCAAGGTCTCTTATTTTGCTTATCCTTACCCTTATCCTCATGGTTGGACTCTTTGTGACTACGTCCAAATGTGGAAGGAGAGGGTGAATGGTGTCATGAAGGTGAAGAAGAAGGGGAACCATCGCCATGATGATGTTTCTTACCTTCTCTTCGGTGGCTACGGCATTGATCGTGATGACGATCAAAATGCTTACCCTTATCTTGTGTTTGTGTTCCCTTAGTGAGCACTTAATGTTCATGGGAATCAGAACCAGGGTTGTGTATCGTGGAGTGAAGGTTCTGATACACTACCTCCTCACTATCGTTAGGAGGGGGAACATCATTTCATGGAGAACCTATTGAGATAGGTTCACCACCCTTAATTTCTCTTATGATGGGTGAAGCATTATGGAGGCCTTTGTCCTTCAATGATGTGTGGTGACTCTCTTGCCACAAGTCCCATTGACGTTGCACTTCTGTGGTATGGTAGTCTCTCATGTTGTAATCACATGCAACGTACTCAGCGTATAATTGCGACATGTCAATTTGTGCAAGGGCACAAAGGAGCATGTGGGGTGTGGCTCTGTCTGGAGGCAACACTATGTTACCCTCCAAGTCTCTCCATTGCAGTTGTTTGTCTTGATGGAAGACAAAGGAAAATTCGGGTATATATTCATCATGATGAATATATACCACACTGAATTGTTGAGGAACTGGTGGTTCTTGGTTATGTATGTGGTGTCGCCAACTGTCTCTTATGTGATCCCTAGGTGGTGAAGTGCTTTTATGAGAAGAAGAAGACATTGTTATTTTGTCGGTGTGCTATTGACCGTTGTTTAAATTTTCTTCTGATTAACCCTAAGGGCTTGTTTAAGCTTCCCAATGATGTGGATGATTTCCTATGTTCTACTTAGAGCACAAAAAACTTAGTCCCTAGAAACGGTGCCAATGATGAGTGGCGAGGTACCCCTACACTCAACCATATGAATACGAGTGTTACACATGCAATCCGGTTGAACTTCATAGACTAAGTGCCTGCACGCCTTATGGAACACCTAAGGTTAATCAATCATTATCCTCCCAAGCTTACTTCTATTTGTCATGGCTGTATGGTTAAGTAGGCTTGAGGCATGTGATTTTTATATCTTTTATGTTTTTATCGCCTATGCTAATGAGGGAAAGGGTGAAGAGACTAAGTAACTAACTTTAACTAACTAAGCCTTAATTACCCTAGCATCAGTATTTGTTTCCACTTGCCGTTTCACACCCTAAACCAATGCAATGCTACTGGGATTACCAAACGCTATTCGTTACTGGGATTACCAAGCGTAACGCACATGCTCGAAGCGGTCGTACTTAATGCACTTAACTAGGAGTTAAGGGTTGAGAGAGATGTAATTAACTAATAAAGCATTTAAACATTAACAATAATTAAAGTCCTATTTAGCTTAGTCCATGCATTGCAAGGTTTATCCAAAATTTTGTCTTTATTGTCGTACACAACCGTGTGCTCAGGTACAGAATTGCTCGAATAAAGATCCGTTCACTTTGGGACTCCTACTACAGGCACATGGAAATTATTCTAACTCTGGAATGGAAAAATGGCAAGAGTTTGGCTAAGGTCTAGATCTAGCTGGAGAAACAAGGGAGAGCCACCTCTTATTTATAGAACTGGTGGTAGACTGTGATATCGCGTATGCGATATCGCATCCCATCAATAATAATGGCAAATAAGTATGAGCTAAGTGCAGACCCGTGATGTAGATCTACTGTGACTAAAAAGTTAAATGTTGTTCCAAAACCTATTCTAATTTTAGTGGTATCTCCTTCGTACACTTTAATATATTTTTCAAGGATGTTTGTCCTCTACAAGACCCACCAAATAATATCTCTAGGTACTTTGTCATATTCTTTTTCCAAGTTAGTGAAGATCATATGTAGATTTTGTTTATGTTTTTTGAATTTCTCCATCAATTGTTATATCAAGATAATAGCCTCTATAGTAAACCTCCTTGATATAAATCCAAATTGATTTTTTGATACAATTATTTCAATTTTGACACACTCTTCTATAACTCTCTCCTAAAACCTCATAGTATAGCTCATTAGCTTAACCCCTCTATGGTTTACACACTTTTGCACATCTCTTTTATTTTTGTAGATGAGAATAATAATTTTTTTCTAATTGTTGGATAATTATCCATCCCTTAAAATTTTGTTAGCTAAGAAACTCTTGTATCTCCAATTGCTTTCAAAACTTCTATAGGAAGGTTATATGGTTTAGCTGCTTTTCCATTTTTCATCTTTGATAAGACTATCTTTACCTCAAAGTAAGAAAGTTTATTAACCAAACCAAAATTTAATTCTTCTTCTTAGTTTTTTTCTTTAGGAAATTCTTCATTTAATAATTCTTGAAATTAAATGTTTCACCTATCCAAAATTTTATTCTTTGTTACCAAAATTCTTTCATTAATATCCTTGATGCATTTGACTTGACCAATGTCCTTCCATTTATGGTTTTTGATTTTTGCTAATTCATAAATAGATTTTTCTCGTTCATTTATTCCTAATTTCCCATAAAAGCTATTCAAGGCCTTATGTTTGGCTTTGGCTACTACTATTGTTGTCTCCTTTTTGGCCATTTTGTATATTAATATATTTTCTTGACTATCACTTTCTTGTCATTTCTCAAAGCATTTTTTCTTGTTTTGGATAACATGATGCACTTCATCACTCTATCATCATGTCTCCTTTGAGGTGTATTTTTGCTTTTTGTTTCACCCAAAATGTTCTTTTCAATTTGTTGAATGCAACTATACATTTAGCCTTAGATTAAATTTGTAAAGCAATCCCAATTCTAGGTGTCTTCTTGAAGTAATTGTTCTTTAAATAAGATGATGTTATCTTCCTTCAAATTACATCATTTTATACTTTTAGTCCCTTTTATTGTGCTATATTTTAAGCTTTGCATAGCTAAGTCCATGACCATTAGAAATATATATTTTGATTTTAGAAATGAATTGAATGTTATTTTGGGTATTAGTCATCCATTAGATTTCCTAACAAAGTAAATCCATTTCCTTTAATTTTTCCATTATTAAGCTAATATTTGAAGGAGAGAACTAGAGAGGTAAATTCTACAGAGTCTAGGAGAATGAACCTTATCGGATCTATTAAGATATGCTTTTTTGGGTTAGTGTAATTAATTATTCATGAGTTTCAATTTGTGCTTTTAGATATAATTCATATTATAATCACCTTGAATATTTCAAATAGGATTCAAGCTTTCTAATAAGAGTGTTGGAGTATGAGTGGAAGCTTATAATTTTTTGAATTCAGCAAATATCATGGTAGATTGCATAGATTGATATGAATCAAAACACTTTTAGCTCTTGTTGTAGGAGATTGCTATAGCGCTGATAAAATAGAGATGGCTTGGGAAAATTTTGTGCATATTGCGGCATATCATGGAAATCAATAATAATTAATATGTTTTGTGGCTTTTTGAATTTAATATATCATGGTATGTCGCACAACCAATATGCTATGATATAAAAGAAATCCATATTGATTTCAATCACGAGAATTGATGGAGATTGATTGACGAAGAATCGATTCTTTAAATGCTCGAACTTGATTTTGACACCATTTTGCTTTGAATTTGGAGCCTTCTAGATGCTCTTGATACTCCAAAGAAGAATCTTGAATCAGATCTATGAAAAGGATTAACAAGAATGTAAAATCTATTCTACAAGATGCATAAGCAACTTATGACAACTACAGATGCATATAAATGTAACTTTATATGAGAAAACATTACTAAAGCTTGATGCTTTGAATATCTTTATCATGTTGATAATAAGATTTGTACTCATCTTTTTGGTCTTTGATGCTTTGATGAAATTGATAATCTTTGATTGGAATTAAACTTGCAATGAGTAAGATCTTCAATAGAAATTGAGATAATGAGAATTGTGATTGGAATACTATGCAAAGTTGGGAAAAGATTGAGAAATTAGAGAAATATTGTAAGCGAATGTAAGAATTGTGAAGCAAAAAATAAAAAGTAAAACTTCTCCTTGAAACTTTTACAAAACCTTGAACCTTGAGATGCACAATGAAAAATGAGATAATAACACCTCTCTCATGTGAGGTATGAAGAGAGACATAAATTTATAATAAGGTTGACTCAAAGTTTTCCATTTTAGACATGTTCTAGTACCATGATGCCTTAAATTCAAAATTTTCTATTTTAGGAGACTTTTACATATGTGAGCCAATCCTTATATTGTAACATGAATGAAAACACACAACATGAAATATAAAATGAAAAATAAGAAATGAGACATGGGAAATATGGAAAGTAAGCTTTTATCCATGCTACAATGTGACAATATCTCCTTTAGGATGGAATGGGAGTAATATGAAAATGATTATGAATCCTTTATCTTCATCTTCATTAATATGCTACTTAAGTTTGATTAATATGATTGACATTGTAAACATATCAGCTAATTGATATTTTATCTTTATGTATGAGGATTTGATGGTTCCCTTCTTCACTTCATCTTTTATAAAATAATACTTCAAGCTTATATGTTTGGATTTCTTATGGAGAACATGTTCTCTTGAAAGATCAATAGTAGTAGTAGTATTATCAATGTAGAGATAAATGGAAGTGTAGATATCAAAACCAATTTAAGAAATAAGGTTTTTTAACCATAATATATGCTATAAACATTCAGCCATAGAGACAAATTCATCTTCACTTGAAGATAGACTTACACATGATTGATTTCTTGCTTTCCAATAAACCGGATTTGGCCCATGAAAGATTAGGGAACCTAATGTAGATTTTCCATCATGAATATTGCTTTCCAAATTGGCATTTAAATATGCATGAAATTTCCAATCTCCTTTAACAAATCCTAGTCCATAATCATATGTGCCTCTATAATAAGTAGCATAAACAAAGGAAGTATTATCTTTTACATTAAGATTCCACTATTGAGAAAATGGAGTAGAAGTAACTCTTTCTCCATTCATTTCATACTTTTCTAAGATGCCCTCAACATAATGTATTTTCAAAAATTCTTCTTCTTGATCTACTTGTGTTCCTAAAAAATAATTTAAGAAACCTAAATCTTTCATATCAAACTCTCCCATCATATTTTTCTTGAATTTAGCAACTAAATTATTAGAAGTTGAGTAAAATACCAAATCATCCACATATAGAGATATTAATATAAAATGCTTTTCCACATGCTTGTAATAAATAGTGGGTTCAAATAAGCATGATTTATAGATAGTCATTAAGAGATACTCATTAATTCTATGATACTAGGCTCTAGGGGCCTATTTCAATCTATATAACACTTTGGAAAGTTTTCATACCTTAACCTTTTCTCCTTTCATGAAAAAACCTTCTAGTTGCTCTATGTAAACTTCCTCTTCTAGGAAAAAATAGAGATATATTGAGTTGACATCCATTTGATGAAGTTGAATGTCATAATGGACAACAATATGAAGAATAAATTTGATGACTTCAAATCTAGCAACAGGGGCAAAGATTTCATCATAGTCCACATGCTTGTTTTGTTTGAAGCCTTTAGCAACCAATCTTATCTTATAGGTTGTAATTTCATTTTTTTTCATTGTACTTTACCTTGAATATCCACTTTTTCCTTAATTATCTTTTTTACTTTTGGTCTCTTAACTAAAGTCCAAGTTTGATATTTTATGATTGCATCATTTTCTTTCTTCATTGCTTCTTTCCAAACTTGAAACTTGAGAGCCTCTTGAATATTGGAAGACTCATGAAGAAGAGCTAAATATGCTACATGAGTGATGGCTTATGATTTGGATTGTAACCTTATGAATCTTCATTCAAAGTTCTAATCCAAAATCTGATTTTTGGGATGGTCTCTTTCCACCCATGGCTTTGTAGAAATTTCTAAATTTTCTTCATCCTCTTCTTTGAATTTATCAAGATCAAATTTTTCTTCATAAAAAATTCACATTTCTAGGAATATATCTTTTACATTATTGTGGATCATAGCATTTCTATTCACTTGTTTTGGAATCATAGCCTAGAAAAATGCACTTTCTTCCTTTATCATCTAGCTTGTTTAGTAATTCAATTGGTATTTTTCATAACAAATACATTTAAAAACCTTCATGTGATAAAATTTTAGAAATTTACTATAAAGAAGCTGATAAGAAGTTGGTAAGCATTATATTATCAATCCCTTCTATCTTTACACTTGTACCATCTCCTACCTTAATGCTTCTAAGAGTATTATTTGGAGTATAATTGACAAAATTCTCTTTCAATGGAGTCATATGATTTGAACAACCACTATCTATGATCCATGTATGAGGAGTAACTTCTTTGACCATTTGATATGCAACAAAATTAGAGTTTAGATCTTTACCTTTTAATTAATCTTGTAATTCTTGAGAATTTCTTTGAGGCTAAGAAGAGTCTTCACTTAGCTTTGATGATTCATTTAGAGTGTAAGAAGGGAATCATATATTCCACTAGCATTTATTTTCATAATTTTCTTTCTTCTAGTAATGTTTGAACCATGGAATATTTGATGATGATTTTTTATGCTGATTTCTCTGATTGAAGTTAAATATTCCTCCTTTTTGACCTCTTCCTTCTTTAAAATTGCATCTTCCTCTTGAATTTTTAGATTTATAATTTTGATTTTGATTTGAATATTAAGCTCTCTCATATTTAAAATTATGGCTTCTACATCTACCTCTACCAAATATACTTCTTCCTCTATTGTTTCTTGTAAGATAAACTTGTTCATTTTGGCTTTGATTATCTTGCCTTTTTAGATCCAACTTGAGATACTAATTTATCAATTGTAATATTATTTAGATCTTTATTTTGAAAAATATTCATCATAGCTTACGAAACATTTTATGTTGAAGACTACAATATCGTAGCACTACATACATCATCATATATATGATGTAGTCAGTTATGGCCATGCCTATAAACACCAATTCACCATCATGTCAAAAACAAGTTTTGCCTAACACTTAGAGAAATTCTTGTAGTTTGTTTTCACAAAGTTAGTGTTAGTGTGAATGCCTGCAATGTGGTGAATTACAGTTACACAAAATCTTTATTTGAGTGGATTATTCCTAGACACAATTCATGAACAACAATAAAGATCAAGATTGTTTTTCATCATTGTAGCATATCACTAAGCATAGATTTACTTTTCCATAATGTTTACTTTGACTAAGTCATTTGCATTTGTTAACTATCATGCTTATTAGTAAGGTAGAATAAGTATGACTGGTTTCAAATGTAAAGTGTAATTATTATTCTTGATTTGCTTAGTAGTGAAGTTGCTTCATAATCCTAGTAATAGTTACATTAGCCCATGACATGTACAAAAAACTAGAAATGAATACTTATTGCCATAGGATAGAATAACTTTACATTTTCATTGTAATTAGAGATAGAAATTATATTCATTGTCACCATGTTTATATTTAATGCTTTTAAGAGATAATCAACATCAATTTATCATATACCTCACTAAGAGTTAAGCCATACGTTTTGTACCTTGCTAATTCTAAGTTGAAAGAAAATGATCATTGATGAGTGGCGAGGTACCCCTACACTCAACCATAAAAAACGAGCATAGCACGCACGATCCGGTCGAACTCCATAGACTAAATGCCTACATGCCCCATGGAACACTTGCGGTTAATCATTCATTGTCTTCCTAGACTTACTTGTAGTTGTCACGGTGTATGGTTAAGTANACTTAACTAGCCTAAACGTGATAAGCATCTGTTCCTTGGCTATCCATACACATCCTTGAATGCTCATAACCAAGTCGTACTTATCCCGCGTTCTAGGAGTTGAGGGTGAGAGAACCTAATTGCAATGAGCAGCTGATTCCTTGATTAGCCATACACATTCGTCAATGCTCGTAATCAAGTCATACTCATGCCGCGCTACTATAGGTAATAAATAACAGGTAGGAAATGACATGTAATAAATAACAAATAATAAATCCTATTCCATGCACTGTAAGATTTATCCACAAAGCTCGTCTTTATTGCTGTACACAACTTGCGTTCAGGTACAAAGCTACTTGAATAAAGATCCGTTCACTTGGGGACTCCTATTGCGGGCACATGGAAAATATTCTATCTCTAGAGTGATCAATTTGCTAGAGTTTCCCTACTTCTAGCATAGGATGGGAAATAAGGGGAGTGCCACCTCTTATTTATAGATTTGGCGATGGACTGCGATATCACGTACGCGACATCACAGGGGATGATGTGATATCGTGGCACATGCGAATTGCGTCTCATCAGACCCCCATGACTGAATGAAAACTTGTCCTCGAGTTCCTTACAATAATATCAGGAAGGTATGGAATTATTGAGGGGAATGGAACTAATGAGACGACATGTGAATGGATCATCATTACAAGACTTGACAAAACTGGTGTTGATGACAACAAGAGTGAATACCTTATTACAATGACATTAGGCCTTAGTTGGCAGTTGAGAAAGAAAAAGAGAAAGAAGTGTTACTGCTGCCAATGCCAAGATTGTGCCCTCACTGTCCATCTGTAAATGCACCATTGATCTTGCTCTTTGCATAGCTGCTTCAGCGCTGCTCCATTCCAAGTGTTTGCTCCAGATCCAATCCATTATTTGTATGATTGCCATATGCACATACAACATAATCATATATTAGCAAGGGTAAATGAATCATCATGTAATTAATACCTTACGTCAGTGTAGGTTCATTGGCTAGGTTGTGGTATGGCTAATACGGATTTGGGGATATATTAATGATGACTACCGAAGGTGTAGGGGTTAGGAAGAAAATCAAAAATTTTGGGGCTAGGAGAAAATCGAAAAAATCGGGCCCCATACCCCCATGACTAATCGCAAACCTCTGGTAGCGTTAGAATGGAGAAAGAAAAGGAGTAAGAAAGATAGATAAAAAGGGATAACTATGGCATCGATGAAATGGATTTCAAGATGGAAATGAACAAAATAAAATTAATTGCAAAATGTTAAGGAAAACAATTTAACTAATGCTCCAAATAGGAATGTCAGTGGGTCCTCCCCAAAGCAGGCTCATGCCCTGAATGCCTTGACAAACCCACATTCAAAGAGTCCGTAGGCTCCGGGAATGTTATTTGAAACAAGAGTTAAAGTCTTAACCATAAGAATTTACCAAAAAGAAAACAATGCATCAACCAAAATATATACACTACTGATATAATCGGCAATGAGGTGGATAATGGAGAGAAGGATGGAGAGAAGAAAATGGAATGGAATCCCAAGAACAAGGTGGTGTACAGCCCCTTGTGTGTTTCATGATTAATGTGACTTGGAAAGTCTCATTCCAACTCCGGCCTTAAAACAACCACATCCAGTGACTTCGCATCAATGCATTCAGCTGAACCATCCTTGTGGATAACAAGAATGCATCTCCAAGAGCCACCATCATTCCGACGAAATAAAGGAGGGAATGGGAAGCGAGAAGGGCCTTAGTTAGAGGGAACACTTTTGGTTCCATAACCAGTGCTTGTAGCCCAAGTTTATTCATCTAAGGTGTGTGCTTTGAATTCTTACTTTTCTCTTCTTTTTTTTTGTGTTTTATGTTTTTATGCATGAGAACCACACCATGCAAAGACTTTTTATTTTTATTATCTCAGCTTCCGATAGTTGGGTAACATCGAAATAGCAAGAAAACTCAAGAAGAAAAACATCCAAGCACCCAAGAGAATGACCAACATAAAAGCATCAAGTTCCCTTGAAGTCACACCCTTTTCAATCCTTGAGTCCTTCCTTAGTTTGAGAAATACCTAGTCACCAATTCATTTAAGTTCTTATTAGAAGGGACTGTACATTTCCAAGCCAAGAGAGACCATAGAAACTAGTAGATGGATGGATGAGGTGATCTCGTTGCCTGTCATATCAAAAGAAACATACCTTAGTATCAACATTGTGACTTAAAGGTAAAAACCAAACATTAGCAATCAATATAAAAATAGTTCATACCATCATTCCGAACACTTATTGGGTGACAAAATTACATGGTGGAACACACACACATACAAAATGGAAAAAGTATAACAATGTTGTAAAACAAAAACTAGAAAAGTTAAATAAAGTTGTAAAACAAAAACATGTAAGAAAAAAACATGTTAAAAAAACGTGTAAAAAAATCGAAAAAGAACTGAGGGCCCCATATGATCAACATAGGTGGCCATCTCCCCCATGACTGAGTGGAGAGGGAGAGATCCAAAATAATGAGGACCTATTTGAATTTCTAAGAAGTGTCCAACCTCTCCTAATTGATGTTCTTAGATTAAGGGGTGGAAGTTGGTGACGCTCATATTCCAATGTATATATGCTTGCATTGTTGGCATGGTTTGTCTCATCAGTTCATTCCATGCATATTTGTCTACTCCTTCTAGTAGCTGTCAACCACAGGGTATCTACTACTGGTGTGGTTGCTACATACAGGCCTCTTTGTTTCAAAGTTTCATGGGCACACTTGTTACATGGAGGCATTTCCTCCATGTCATCACCTGATGAATCACTGTATGTGATGCATGGAACTTTCTTCTTCTCAATCTTTCCGTAAATATTGATCTTGGATATTTCCAAGTAAAGATCATGGATCCTAAGGCATGCATCTACTGTACTAAGCCATGCCTTTCCCATTATAATTGGGAAGTCCCCTTCGTTGTTGTTAACTTCAATCACCAGAAAATCAGCTGGGTAAGACCAACCACACACAGTGGTAATGATGTCCTCCACCAATTCCAAGGGAATGGTGATGGACTGGTCTACCAGCTCTAGTTGAATGTTGCTCTTCTTAAGTTGGGTCAGGTTCTAGGTATGATACATCTCTCGTGAAATTAAGTTAACTCCAGAACCTGAGTCAAGAAGAGCCCTATGTGGTTTATTTCTGGTGATTTGTAAATAGATTAAGGGACTTCCAGGGTCAGTTAGTTTCCTAGGAAGGTGGCCTACCTTAATCTAGTTAGTTACGGTATGCGTTAACATAACTGTATGCGTTAAGCTCTGTTGGATTGAAGGGTGCTCCGAAGTGTTAGATGGTGGAGGAGTGTACATGGGCTCAACTGCTTGTTGTTGTGAGAGTTTTTCTGGGATTTTGGTTTTAAAGAAGGGTCTTCTCTTTTTACAGTTGTCAGAACCAGTAGCAGGTTGGATATTTATAGCTCTTGTAGCATGACGTTGCTGCGATTGAGGAGGAAGTTCCCCTTGCATTGTTGGAGTAGGAGGTGTTATGGGAACTACTTGTGGAAGAGGTGCGGATGGATTTGGAGGATGGTGTGGGTATGAAGTATCTCCCATAGGAGAAGGAGTCCTTCTGAAGTACTCTTGAACTTGGTAACGATGGTTGGAGGTTGTGTGATTCATAGAGTCACTTGGAGAAATCGGCTGCTGCACATAATATCCATAAGGATCAGGCTACCGGTAAGGGTATTGATGTTTCGGCGATGGCATCCTCCATGACTGTGGGTATTTCCACTGCTGATGTTATTCGATGGGCTGTGGTGGAGTTCCACTTGGTTAATACGTTAGTGGTTGGTGGAACTACCTTGGGTTACCTTGTGGATAGGTAACCTTTGGGGTGTTTGCCGTTGGTTGAGTCTTGGATTAAGCGCATACATCCTAGACTCATCTAGATGTGAGATGATGGGGCACCATCCCTTAGGATGGTCATAGTGGCAGATCTCACATCCACTGTCATCGTCTGTGTCAGAGTACATAGTCACATCAGAGTTAGTGATTTTCCCCTTACCCTTGTTATGTGCAGGGCCTAAATCTCTCCACTTTTTCTTACCTTTGTCACTACTTTGTTCTACCTTATACTCTTCTACAATTTTAAATATAGTTTTAATTTTAGAGTCTAAGGAACTCCATACATTATCTACCTTAGCTGCTATTTCTGTTGTGAGCTTTTGAAGCGGTAAGATCTTTCTGTTCACCAACTTTTCGATTGGTGACTCATCCTCTTCATCACAAAATTTCACTCCCTTCTTTCGAAGAGAGGGATCACGGTTGTACTCTTTTGCACTTTCCCTTTTTCGTAGCTCACCTTCTTCTTTTGCTACTTGTTCCAACAAGCTATGTACTTCATGGGCTCTAAGCTGCGAGAGTCTCCCTTGGGCATAAGTTCCAAGGGTTCTT
>MNCI01000738.1:588065-607713 GCA_015680685.1 Gnetum montanum | reverse complement strand
GATGGTTTTTGGTTCTAAGGACCGGTACCAGCTCTCTGCTTCCTTGGTGAGTGTCCTTGGGAACAACTTAAGTTTTTGCCACTCATTTTCTATATTTTGCAAAATTATTATCCTCTTTGTTGTGTTCATGATGGCTGCGCCTAGATGTGGAAGGAGAGGGTGAGTGATGTGAGGAGGGGGAAGAAGAAGGGGAACCATCACCATGACGATGTTTCTTACCTTCTCTTTGGCTACAATAGCCCCGATCGTGGTGACGATCTAAGTTCTCATCCTTAGCATGAGTGGTTGTTCCCTCTGTGAACAGTTGGTTCTCACGGGCATCAGAACCATGGTTATGTATCGTTGATCATAGATTCTGATACCCAACCTCCTCATCATTGTTAGGAGGGGGAACATCATTTTCTAAAAAACTCATGATAAGGGGTTCCTCATCTCCTATTTCGCTAAGGACATGTGGGGCTTTGCCCTTCAAAGAAGTATGTTGACTCTCCTGCCTTAAGTCGCTCATACATTGGGCATCTGTGGGATAATAATCCCTCATATCAAAGTCTTCCGCAATGTATTTAGCAAATAGTTCTTGCATGCCAATCTGTGCCAAGGCATGGAAGAGTATGTTAGAGACTGATCGATCTGGGGGTAACACGATGTTACCTTGCAAATCTCTCCATCGTAGCTGCTCGTCTTGACTAGCCTAAACGTGATAAGCATCCATTCCTTGGCTATCCATACACATCCTTGAATGCTCGTAACCATGTCATACTTATCCCATGTTCTAGGAGTTGAGGGTGAGAGAACCTAATCGCGATGAGCAGCCAATTCCTTGATTAGCCTTAGACATTCTTCAATGCTTGTAATAAAGTCATACTCATGTCGTGCTACTGCAGGTAATAAATAACATGTAGGAAATGACATGTAATAAATAACAAACAATAAATCCTATTCCATGCACTGCAAGGTTTATCCACAAAGCTTGTCTTTATTGCTGTACACAACTTGCGTTCAGGTACAAAGCTGCTTGAATAAAGATCCGTTCACTTGGGGACTCCTACTGCGGGCACATGGAAAATATTCTATCTCTGGAGTGATCAATCTGCCAGAGTTTCCCTACTTCTAGCCTAGGATGGAAAATAAGGGGAGTGTAGCCTCTTATTTATAGATTTGATGACGGACCACGATATCATGTATGCGACATCACAGGGGATGACATGATATCGCATGGGATGCGATATTGCGACGGCTGCGATATCACGTACACGATATCGCTACACATGCGAATCACGTCTCATCAATCATGAACTTACTTCTAACTCACTAGTATATTTAGATTGTGAATCCATAAATTACAATCTAGTTGTGCCTAAGCAATTGTGACTTGTATGGTTGAGTGTTAGAATATGCAACTGCTTATCATTGGCACCATTGCTAGGTTTGTATCAATGTTGAATAGTTAGTTAATTTTACATAGTTCATTGTATCAAGTATCACAAAGTATACCTTTCATACTTAGAATAATTTCTTAAAACATACACACACTTAAGTGTCAAAAAAATAAAAATGGCTTCTACAACTAAAATAAAATTTGCAGCTATTATCAATCTTAATAAAAGTCATGATATAGATTACAATGAAGAAAATTGAAGTGCATGGATGCAAAAAAGAATTTCTTATGTTCATACTAGTCCTTATTATCTTAATTTCACATTCATTTTCCAAAAGGATGAACAACTTAGAAGGAAATACTTATAGGGAAATATTATCTTGCCACTTGAATGTTCAACACCATCAATGCTTCAAGCTGCCTTTATGAGATCAAACCTTAGCCATGTACAAGAAGGGTAGCAAGTCACCAAAAACATGATTAAGACATATTAGCCAATAGAGGCACATGTAAGAAGGCATGCTATTACAGACGTAAGAGATGAGTAAGATAAAGGTTAGAGAGCACCATAGACAATTGTTCTTAAGGAAAAAGAAGATGCTCTATCCAAAGCTGAAAAGTCCTATTAGACTCATAGATTTAATTCTCAAATGCTAGTAATATGCATTGAAGATCTTGTATAAATAATGCTACGTTCAACTCTTGCAAAAACACCTAGAAGAGATGAGAAGGACTTTAGACTTAAGAGGAATTCAAAGTCTGAAACCTCTAATACATCTAGAAGAGATGAATCAAGGAGTCATAGAAGGCGAACCAGCTAGCAATATTCTCCAACTTTCCCATTCTCTTCCTCACATTCATCAATAGATTTTGATAGGAGAAAATGAAGAATAAGAGATCACGATAGGGAAAGGAAAAAAGATCATGGAAGATATACAAATAGAAGAAGACATCATGATGCAAAAGAAGATGGTGATGAAGATAGAGAAGCAAGGATCAAGCATAAAAGAAGGGAACATCATGAGAATGAGAGGGGTCATCACTACAATAGAGCCTATGAAATCAAAGACTATGAAGAACCCTTGTTAGCCACTTGCAATATGATCAATATTAGGAAAGTAGTGTATATTCCTATTAGACATTTAAGGGATAGTTGCATCAAGAGACTTGATATGAACAATATTCTAAAGTTTGAAGGTGGATATAATGTAGATCCACAACATCACCTCAAAGCCTTGCATGATACTTATATCCTACAAAATATAGAGAATGATTGATAGAAATTAAAGTTATTTCCTAGAACACTCATAAAAGAAGTAAAGAGCTAGTACAAATCCTTAGAACTAAAATGAATCCAAATATGGAGTCCTAAGCTAAGCTCTTTAATGAAAAATACCAAACTTATTCCAAAGTGTCAAACTCAATAAAAAAAATCCAAGGATGAAAGCAAGGGATACATGAATTCCTTGATACAGCAATCAGTAGAGACTATTCATTATTAAATAGATACCTAGGCCACAGATTTTCTCAAAGAAAACAACTACAACACATTATTAATGGGCTAAAGAAGAAAACAAGAGAAACCATTGGAGTATATACTTAAGGTAGATTATCAAAGATATCTCATTGAATCCAAAGGTTAATAGAATAGGTGGCAAAAGAAGAAGCAGAGGTATGAAAAAGGGAATTAGTTGAGGAATATAATAGAGACCTAGTTATTAGAAAAAGAGATGTGATGATATGAAAAACACAAGAAGAAGAAACATTAGAAGGTTCAATTCATTGGAAGACTCTTCCTATCCAAAAATAACTAAATGATATTGCAAAAAAAGGTATAGAAAATGTTAGATTTTATGGATAAGAAATTTGCTACAGCACTCAAGATAGTGAAGGAAAGAACCAAATAAGCCCTTAATAGAAATAATGATAGAGAATAATAGGGATAATGGATGTTAAAATTATAAAAATAAAGGAAAAGTTGATATGATAGAGAAAGTAATGGACTTAATCTCAAAAGATGAAACAAGTTGCAAAGTGTGCTAGTACAAACATCCTAAGGGACGTTGTTTTATCATGGCTTACTTATAAGAGTCTAGGGCATGTGTATTCAATCCAAAGTTTGTTAAGAAACAAATGCCTAGGCAATTATCTTATCTGTAAGGTAATTTCAGAAAGCCTTACCAACAACTGTACTATCTAAGTAGGGCTTATCCTTAGCTGTAGGAACAATACTAGCAGTAGTGGCAATAACCATAGTCATTGAAAATGCCATTGCCAAGGCAAGAGTATTTGTGTAGATAACCAAATCCCTATAGATACTATGTACAATGTCCTATATCTTTTGGAAGTACTTTATATACTTTCTCTTCTTACTATTCACTTGAATTCTTAGAAGGGGGGTTGAATAAATTTACCAAATTGAAATCGAACCTACCACATAAAACACACCAAGGTTTACATGGTTTCCCAACTTGGGTAGTCCACACTCAGAGGATAGATTCTTTGCATACCTTTGAACTTTGTTTCTTTCAAAATGTGGTTTAGAGAACACCACAATCTTTATAAGACTTGAGCTTTATTGTGGAGAGTTTCATTGTTGAAAAATCTCTCAACCTTGTAAGGTTCCAACAAGCTCAAAATGTAATTTAGAGGATCCCACAACCTTTACAAAATTGAGCTTCACTCTAGAGTGTTTTGGCACTGCAAATCCATTCAATCTTGCAAGATCTTGATAGGCTTAATACAGATGCCTTCTTGCAAGAAGAACATCAACCTCATAGGGAAACGAGAAAAAGAAAAAGATATAAGGAAAGATTGTAACTAAAATTACAAGTTCTTATTGTTGAAGCTCAATTCAACTTACAATTAACATACAACCAAGAAAATGATGTGACAATGAAGGACAAGAGTTCAAGAGCATAGATTAGATAATGATGGCTTTAATGTGGATAACACTTGCTCAATTTTTAAAAATTTTGTTTCCTCTTATAGCTTTGAAGTTTTCAAAAACTCCTTGAAATTCATGTAATGACTATTGAATGGCTAGTGTAGACATCTCCTTTGAAGTTGTGACATCTACCTAAGATCTACCTCAATCTTGGAGAGATGTCTCATTCTAAAGTGGGGTGTCTCTAGGGAGACATATACTCTATGATAGAGATGTCTCCTAAAAATTGTAGATGTTCCCTCAACTTGTATTCCTTGTCTTTTTAGGTTTCCTGCCATCAATTTACCTTCTTCCTAATCCTTGAAGCATCTTCATTTGACTTGTAGCCTTCATTTTCATTCATACTTTTCCATGCTCTCATCTTTCCTATATAGTCTGCATTTCAACATCTTGTTATACGTTTCATTTTCTTGAGTTCTCATTCATGTCCTGCAAGATTAACACACATCACAAATAAACTATGTTCTCAATTCTTCTTAAGGTTTTGACATACCAAAAGGTCAACAGGAAATAATGGTAGTCCAAAGTAGGCACCAATAGTTCTGTTTGATGCTAGAAGGAGGGTAACCTATTTAGCTATTACTTTGTTCATGAATGAGTAATATCAATCTAAAGAATTTGGAAGTCCTAAGAAATACTCTGAGTACAAGAGTGTTCATTCATTAGAAGAAGAAGAAGAAGAAAAGTTTTTAGAATTAGGGAAAAGTACTGTGGTAAAAACTAGAAGATCAAGAAGATCATTTCTTGTATATAGCTTACCACTCTTTAAGGTAAAGTAAGTGAATTCTAAATGTTCAACAACCAAAAGGAGTTTCAAAATAATAAATCCACCACTAGTAAACCCCTAGTAAGGAGCCATACCATTGAGATTCCTAAATTACAATGATATCCATAAGGTAGTTTATAAATATTTACTTGAGCCTTATATCCTAGGGAAAGCTTAATTAGCTGAAGAATATGTACAATTATTTGAATTAGCTTTAGTACATGTAAACATTCAACATCAAGATTAAGCTTGTAGGCTATATCTTGCAAATTTAAGAGACATGCCTTAAATCTGGTATTCTAACTTACCAAACAATAGATTCACTAGCTAAGATGACATGAAAAATTTATTCTTAGCTTAGTTTAGTAACCCACTTGACCAGTGACAACTATATTATGGGTCAGTTCAAGCGAAGCAAGGATCTAAATGATTAGTTAGGAAATTTAACATTAAATTACAGTGAATTTGTGGATTATTTTGAAGGAAATATAGAACCTTGAATGAAGTACTTAGAGATGCATATTTAAATGCTATTAACATAAACATTTCAATTTGGCTGAGAAGGATCTTGAATCTGCTAACTTTGAATGATTTCTTTATCGAAACTATCTAGTTAGAAAAATAATTAAACATAGCTAATGAAGAAATTGTTCAAGCACTAAAAGATGAGCAAAGAGAATTAGTCTCTATACAAACTTTAGCTTAGTTTAAAGCATTTCCCCTTACTATTAGTAAAGATTAATATTATGAAAATGAAGATTTTGAAAAAGGAAAGCTAATGAAAGAATTGTCCAATAAAGTAGTCAAGTTAGAAAAAGCATTAGATAAAGTTAAGATCACATAGGAAATACAAACATCAAGATACCAAATTATTAGACTCTAAAGATGATAATAATGTAGCCACCTCAAATTTTCTTGACATCAAATCTGATGGTTAGTCATTTATTATTCATTATGTTAGCACATCTTTTGAAAGTGAATCAAGTAACACTTTTTCCATAGCAAGTTTAGAGGAAGATTTTTCTTTAGATGAGGAATGCAATACTAATGATGGATCTAAATATAATTTATGGTCAAAGGAGAGATTAACTACATCTAAACATCATCCTTGATCCTACTATTAAAAAAAAGCTTTCAAACCAAATGAAAAAGAAAATAAAAAAGAGAAAATTATACAAATTAATGAAAATCTCCAAAATTAGTCATCTATCAATTGGTTTAGGAAGTTAAGGTTTTATGGTGATAGAGAATATGACTTATTAGAGGATCTAAAACATGTCAAAGAAAACGTTAGTACATATCAGATACTAAAAATGGGAAGTTAGCAAAGGAAGGTTTTAAAATGAGTTAAAGTAAAGAAGAAGGTTGGGAAATCATAACTAGGTTATGTTTGTAATGAAGATAAAATAGTAAAATCAAAATATTAATGTACTCCAAATCAAGATGCTCATCTTTTTTCTCTAACAATGAAACTAAATGGCAAATATTTGCATACTTGTTTAGTTGACTCAGGAGCTACATAGAATATTATGCCACTATATATTTGTAAAAAATTAGGATTATTACCTATATTGTTCAACAAGAAAAAATTTCAAGTAAATAAGAGTAGAGTAAAAATTGTGGGACAAATACCAAATGCTTTACTTCAAATTACTTATGCATCTAAGTAGTTGATATCCTAGATTCATATAATCTTATGCTAAGTCAAAGTTGAAGTAAATTTTTTCAGATATATATTGATAGATTATTCACTCATGTGGGTACCATGGAAGGAGAGCCTAATCAAAGGTACATATATAGTGAGCCTTTAATGATCAAGAACATTAGTTTCGATGGAAAGAAAAAAGTTATGAAGGCCAAAGATATTGGAATAATAGCATGTTCACTTATAGAAATTCAAGTCCCAGACAGAGAAGAAATTCAAAGCAAAGAAAAATGAGAATTATATTTTTATGGGTTTTGTAATTCAAAAGGGATCGAAGTTGGAATAGTATTAACAAAATATAATTCTTAGAAAATTTTCAAAGTTGTGCACGTATCATTCTCATGTATGAATAATAAGGTTGAGTATGAAGCCATGTGTATTGGAATTAGAATGGCTTTGGAAGAAGGGATTAAAAGAATTATAATTAAAGGAGGTTCAAAGCTTATTTGTGAATAGGTAGAAGGTGAATATGTAGTATAAAGTTCATTCTTGAGACCATATAGACAACTTGTCTAGAACTTATTAGATTAGTTTGAGCAATATAAAATAAAGCATATATGTATAGAAAATAACCAATTAGAAGATTAGCTAGTGATAGAGGCCTTAACATTAGACCTGTCAAAGATTAAAAGGTATAAAAGGGTTGTAATCAAAATTGAAAATCAGCCTACAATTCTAGATGATATAGAACATTTCCAGGTGTTTGAAGATGATGATCAATTACTTAGGTTCTTAAATAATAACGAAGAATTCAAAAATAAAATTATGTTTGAATAAGAAGTTACATCACTCCGTAGACTAAATTTTATTCCTAAGAAGATAGTTAATTATGAACATGAGTTTAATAAAAGGTTGCTAAAGGAGATGGATGTCCAAAATCTAGATGATCAAACTTATGAACTAGTAAATCTAGGATCTAGAGAAAAGTCAAAATTGTTGAATATCATTAAAGGAGATTATTCTATTTTAGACTGAAATTGTTATCCTTGTTAATAGATAATTTGGGTAATTTTGAATGGTCTTACGATGACCTTAGAGCATTTAGACATGATGTGATGACTCATAAGATTCCTTTATTCAAAGATTGTAAGGTGACATGATAAAAGTAACGAAAGTTTAATCCATATTTTGAACCAACCATGGAAGATAAAATCAAAAGGATATTATAGGCTAGAATTATATACCCTATTCAATATTTAGTTTGGCTAGCTAATCTTGTACTTATAAGGAAAAAGAACGGTGATATGAGGCTATATGTTGATTTTAGAAATTTAATTGAAGCTTCAAAAATGGTAATATCAACTTCCTAGAATAGATGAAATGCTAATTAAAGTATATGGATGTCAAGTGTATTCTTTTTTTGATGGGTTTTCAGGATACAATCAAATTATGGTTGATAAAAATAATAGGTATAAGACAACCTTCATTACTAAATGGGGAACTTTTGCTTCTAAGAAGATGTCATTTGGATTGTCAAATGCTCAAGCCACTTTCCAAAGAGTTATGATTTATTTTAAAGGTTTAACTAGAAAATTTGTTGTAATCTATGTAGATTATATTATGGTACTTTAAAAGAAAAAAGAAGATAATATTAGACACGTTCAACAAATTTTCAATAAATGCCAAGAGTATGACATTTCTTTGAATCCTAAGATGAGCATTTTTGGAGTAAATTTTGGAACTTGTTAGGACATATAATTTGGAAAAAAGGTATAGCAATAGATAACACAAGAATCCAAGTTGTTCAAAATATTTAACACTTGACCAACAAAAAGTTCCTTAGATCCTTCTTTAAAAAAATAAATTTTGTTAAGAAATTTATACAAGGATTTATTGAGATCACCAAACCTTTGAAGAACATGCTCTATAGGGATGTGTAGGTTAGGAAGATACTTGAATCAGATAAAGAAAATATTAAAAAGGCTATCTAGGAAGCTCCATGTTTAGGAAAACCTGAATTAAAGGAGGATTTCTAGCTATATGCTTTTGCTTCTAATGATTTGGTTGTTGCAATTGTAACGTAGAGGAAAAATGGTTAAAGATGAACCAATTGAATTCTTTGGTTACTAGCTAAAAGGTTCTGAGTTAAACTATTGAGGTTTAGAAAAATAGGCCCATATTATTATTAAGGTACTAACGCATTTCAAATATTATTTAGAGAGCACTTTAATTCATATCATGATAACAGGGCTTACTATTAAGAAGCTTTTAGATCAAAATGAAATTGGGTTGAAAAGAGGAAAGTACACTACTAAGCTTTAATGATTCAAATTTTCATGAGAATTATGCAAAATAGTTAGAAGTATGGGATTAGGCAAATTAATTGTTAAAAAAGATAAAATTTATGTATTAAATTCCGATAGAAAAAATTGCTATGATGAAATTTTAGAATTCTTTACCTCAAGTGTGACATCCCTATTCTCAAATGGTGCTACTTTATAACAAAGATGGTGCCTCTTCATAACAAGTGTTATTGTTATCGTAACAAGACCCAAAAGGGTGTGTTGTAATTGAGACTTGAAAGGATACATTGTAATAATGGATATGTCTCTCAAGGTGATCTTTGGGGGTTTGACCTAAGGCATTTATACTTGAGCTTAGAGGTCATGCTAGGATGGAGTGATAGAGTTGATAAAGACAAGTCATGGGTGTTGGGTACAGCAGGATAGGAAGTGGATTGGCCATCCCTTTTGGTTGGTTGTAGGCCTAACCATGGTGGTAGTGCTGGATTGCCTCTAAGGCATAGATGTTGAACGAAAAAAATCCCAAGGAACAAAGCATGATCCAGATACACTATTACATATCAATAAAGCATTCTTTTCTATCTCTTTTTGCATTTTCCCTATTATTTCCTTTACGCATAATGTCAAATGTTATATATATTTGATATTTGACATATTTTCTTCTTATGCCTAATGTCTAATATAACATATATTTGATGTTTTCCATGACATTTAGGGATGGGATGTCACATCAAGGAGAGTCCCATGTAATTTGACTATGAGTCAAAGAAGAGATTTTTTTTTAAAGAAAAGACAAATAAGTTTTTGGTGAAAGATGGGATCTTATATAGAAAGGATTTTAGAGGAGTTCCATTGGAGTGTGTTAGAAATGATCAGACTGAACTTCTATTGGACCAATTTCATGTCCATGTGAACCTATTTTATGATTTGCCTAAATATACTATGTAGTGTGTATTACATTACAAATTTTATTGGCCTAGTATGTATCAAGATATTAACTTGAAGATTTAATGTTGTTTTAAATGTCAAATCCATGGGCCAAAAATAAAGAAAGCTAATGCTACTCTAAAACTAGTGATTGTAGAAATATCATTTTAACAGTGAGGTTTAGATTTTATTAGAAAAATTAATCTATTAAAAGTTGGATACAAGTTTATACTTATAGCTACATATTATTTTACTAATGGACAGAAGTAAAATCTCTAAAGAAAAGTTTAGCATTAGAAGTAATAAGATTTCTTGAAGATCATATTCTAAGCCGCTTTGCTATGCTAGAAGTATTAGTATTAGATAATGATCCTACATTTCAATTTGAAGAATTTATAAGATGGAATTTCAAAAAATCTAATTTTTTTTCTCCTCATCAAATTATTATCCTCAAAGAAATGGGTTAGCTAAATTTACAAATAAGAAGCTTATTTCTTATATGAAAAGATCAATGGAAGGTAGTCTAGGAAATTAGCATAATTACCTATGATCTGCTTTATGGATAGATCACATATGAATTGAGAAATTTATTGGTACCTCACCCTATAATCTAGTTTTTGGAATACTTGCAAGAATTACCAATAAGATCATAACACAAGCATCAGAATTTGTATAGAAGTAAAGTGAAAAGATAGACAAAGATAAAAGGTTAATGTATTTGCTTATTAAGAAAGAAGCTAAGATTGATAAAGCTAGAGATACTTTGTTAATAAATGCATCATAGATCAAAAGATGGTTTGATAGGAAAGCTCTAAAAAGGACATTCATAGTAGGTGACTTAGTGTTACTATTGAATACAAGAAAAAGAAACAATTATAACAAATGTTTTGAAAAATGGATAGGCCCATTTGTTATGAAGCAACAAGTATCAAATAATACCTATAAGCTATTCATAATGGATGGAACCAAACTGAAGTTCCTATTTAATGTCATCTATCTCAAGAACTACTTTGGGCAGCTACCCAATACCTAATAAAAGTAAGGTAAATCGGAGATTGTAAATATGTAAATAATTATTTAATTTGGAAGTTAATAAATAAGCTTAGTTGAAATTTAATAAGCATCTAAGCTAGTTGTTACAATGGTGGGAAATTTTCAAGAACCTTGGTTATACAATGAAGTGTGACTAATTCTCCATTAGCTAAGAAAATCCTAAATTTGGAATGTTTTTTTAAATGGTGAGGATAAGGCCTTTTATTCCTTATCTATTTAGTTGTTATCTTGAGCATGTCATGAGGGAATATTAAAAAGCTTCCAAGTATGGGGTCCCATATAATTCTTCCTATCTGACATGGTTAGTCGATGAGTTTTCTGTCATGAAAAATTACCACTCCATTCATGCCCAGATTTGGGATGATTTCAATCAATGTTTGAAAATTATGAGGATAGATGGTAATGAAGAGAATCTAAATAATTCAAATTCATGGGAAGGAATATTTGTCTCATAAGCTAATAATAAACCGAGCTAAGAGAGAAATCAAGTCCCTAGCTCAAATTTGCAACCACAACACTAATCTTAAAGAAACAAAAAGGGAATATTCTCAAATCAATTTAAAAAGAAATCAATTGGGGAAAGTAACAAAATGACCATAGCTAGGAAGAGGAATCCAAAACAAGAAGATGAGAAGATGACCAAAGTTGTAACTAAAATCAATTATGATAGAGCTTCCAAAAGAAAGATTCCAAGGAATGTTATGCTGACCTTTTTCTTTCTACTACTTAACTAGTTCCCAAATAGATAGGCATATGTACATATTTTGCATGACATTTAAGTTACATGGGGTTTTTATACTATCAAGCTTTAAGCTCGATTAGAATTTTTCCCAAAAAAAGATATACTTTTAAGGCTTAGTATCATTGTACATTGACTCATTAGAATAAATAAAATCTTTCTTTTGACATCCCATCCATAGATGTCATGACAAACGTCAAATATACGTTATATTAGACATTATGTGTAATGAAAATAATAGAGAAAATGTAAAAAGAGAAAGAAAAGAATGCTTTATTGATATGGAATGATGTATCTGGATCATGCTTTGAGAGTGTTCCTTGGGGTTTTCTTCCTTCGGCATCTATCCCTTAAAGGCAATCCAACACTGTCACCATAATTAGGCCCATGTTAAACACCAAAATTGGTTCCATTTTTTAATAAGCATCTTTGTCAAAATTAATTNATATTATATTAATGTGATTATAATTATATTATGTATAAACATTATATATATATGTTACGTAAACATTATAGTTTATCATATAAACATAAACATTATAGTTTATAATAAAGTATATAAACATTATATTAGAATTAGGGCATGTTTCTCTTATCTTGATTAACTTGTAGGAAAAGCTCATTGTAGCCATAGATGGTTACCACATTGGGATTAATGTTGGATGTTTCCCAACTTAGTTTAGCAGCCTACAAGTCATTCTGCAGCGTTAGGGTGGTTCCCTTCTATGCCATGTTGAAAATGAAGTTCAAGTTGAAGTTGGAAATGAATGCAATTATGGAGAGGCTTTCCCAAGCCTTATGTATTAGGATACCTAGGATTCAAACTTGCAACCACCACTTGATGCTAGCCAATTTATGGCACTGTGTAGCCTCATTTTTTTAATCTATCCATTTAGGATTTTTGTATTAGATTATCGAGGATTGAGCTTCTCCTTGAGGTCTATTTGAATACATGTGACATCAGAGCTAATACCATGGAAGAAATTCGATCAGCTGGGTTTTCAATTTATGGGTTCTAGGAATCTAAGGCTACATAGCGATCTGGTGGAAATCCAAGAAGCAACATTTCCTTGAACAATTGTAGAGCTTTACCAAAGAATCCATGTTGGAAGTAGGCAACAATCATGATTGTTCATGGAATGGGGTTTGGTTTGGGAATTTTGCCCAAGACATTTCATGCCTCCTGCAAACTCTAGCATCTGACATACATGTTCAATGACATAATTAGATTGTGGACATGGTTGTGATAGCTAAAATTCTAGAAGCCATGCTTGATGTTCTTGTATTACAAATCCATGTCATGTGGGAAGAAAAAAGTGAATTCTATGATATATTTAATGTCGAGCATTTCAAGAAGACTCTCAGGAACGATGTGAGGATCATTACTTCATTGCCTTCAACTCATCCAATGAGGTGGACTCTATAAGGAATCAGGATGCCATTTGAGGCCAATCTTGAATGGATTAGAATGAGGTTGCATAGACAATTAAGGAGAGATGACCATCACTATAACAATTGATGGGCATGCCAAAGTAAGTTTTGCCATAGGGAGGATGCTCTACTAACATGTGGTTTGAAAAAATAAAGTGAATGACACCCATGTTAGAGGTGGAGTCAACCAAATTGAATATCACTAGGTAACTGCATTTGGCATTGTAGAGTTGCATCACCATTGCTACTACTACAACTGTCATCATTAACGATAACTAAAAGCTTCTTTTGCTGCTGCAACTAGCACCATTAACAATAGCTGAAAACTTCTTCTACTACTACCTATGCCTCTTCTTTTCATAGTTTTATAAAAATGGAGTTGCTGGGCACCAAGGAGATGGCCATCCATGCCTGGGATGAGTCCATGAATATTTAGCCCAAGGATTTTACCTAGAACATCATGAGCATTTTGTTCCTACTTGTGACAATTCTCTTGTGGGGATTTGTGGCTTTTTCAGGATGGCATCAAGTGCTGTGTGATTAGATTGTTTGGACTAGAAAAGTAACAACTAATGTAGTAATTAATTGTAGGTCGAGGTAACTTAAGCTCTCCTTTGCTAATCTTACTTTTACACTAAATATATATGATAAGGTAAAAAAATATGCAAACTTGAAGGAAGCAAGAGTTCCCTACACTCTACCCACCTCAGCATTAGCATAAGATAGGGAAACCTTAGTGTTAAATAATTTTGAGGAAGGACCTTTAGACCCCTCAACTGTGGAACAACAAGATCTCCTTAACCAGATTTTGAATTTAGGCTTGAGGAATATTGGAGAAATAATTAAACCTTCAAATAAAGATTTCTTTGATCTTAGAGAACTATCTACTACACTTAAGTATGTTTTCCTAGATCATAATAAACCGTTAATAATATATTGCGAACTTACTAATGAGTAAGAAAGAAAATTATTAGAAGTTTTAAGAAAAAAATTTGAGGCATTTGCATGGAGTTATGAGGACCTTCACCAAGGAATCTCACCAAAAAATTGCCTTATATCTATCTAGAGGACAATGTAAAACCAATAAGAATACCCCCAAGATAAATTAATCTAGCCTTAAAATAAATTGTTAAGAATGAAATTTCAAAACTTTAGAAAGAAGGGATTATTTATCTAATAGCTAATAGGAATGGGTAAGCCCCATTACTGTAGTTCCAAAAAGGGTTGAAAAATAGAAATTTTATATGGATTATAGAAGATTAAACCAAAAGAAAGAGAGACCATTTTGCATTACCATACATAGATCAACATGAGTCTTATTATCTTTTAGATGGATTTAGTGGCTACAATCAAGTAGCTATTGCACTTGAATACTAGCATAAAATAACCTTTACATGTCCTTATGGAACTTTTACTTACATATGAATGCCTTTTGCCCTTTGTAATGCATCAACTATTTTCCAAAGAGTCATGATCTCAATATTCTGTAATATGTTGGAAGATTATGTTGAAGTATTTATGGATGATTTTTCAGTCTATGGGAATACTTATGATGAAACTTTGAAACATCTTGAATAAGTATTAGATAGATGTATTGATAAAAATTTAAAATGAAGTTGGGAAATGAGTTACTTGATGGTTATGAGTGGCATAGTGTTAGGACATGTTATTTCTAAAGATCGGATAAGGATGGATGAGAAAAAAGTAAGAGTCATATATATACTTCCAACTCTAACTAATTTAAAGACTCATTGATCTTTTCTAGGACATGCTAGGTATTATAGAAGGTTTATCAAAGACTTTTTCAAAAATTATGAAACCATTATATATGCTCTTAGAAAAATGTGTTTCATTTGTTTAGACTAATGATTATTAAGAAGCATTATTGGAATTAAAAAAAATTAACCATAGCCCCTATATTAAATGCACCTAATTGGGATTATCCATTTGATTTAATGTGTGATGCTAGTGACATAGCAATAGGGGTAGTTTTAGGATAATACAGTGATCATAAACCATGAGTGATTTATTATGCATCCAAGAGTTTAATCCAAGCCCAAGTAAATTATACAATTGTAGAAAAAGAATTATCAGCTATTGTATATGATCTAGATAAATTTAGACATTATTTAATAGGATATAAAACTAGAGTATATGCTGATCATTCAACCATTAAATTCTTAACTACTAAGAAAAAAGAAAATTTAGGAATAATGCAATGATGTTTATTACTCCAAGAATTTGACCTTGATATTTTAGATAAAAGAGATAGGGAAAATGTAATAGTAGATAATCTTTCTAGACTAGAGAAAATTGATGAAAATCGAACACAAGTAGTCTTTCATGATGAATTCCCTAATGAACAACCTTTTTTTCATAAGAAAGGACCCTTGGTTTGTTGATATAGCCAATTATTTAGCCACTATGAAAACCCCTACCAATTGGACTAAGGAAGAAAATAAATCTTTCCTACCCACCATATGTAGGTACATTTGGAGTACTATGTATCTCTATTAAATCTATAAGGATAATATAGCAAGGCGATGTGTAGTTGAGAATGAACAACAAGAAATTCTACATATGTACCATGATGATTTAGGAGGTGGCCACCTTGATAGCAAGCGTACTACAATTAAAAGTTTACAAAGTCGATTTTATTGGCCCTCAATTTTTAAATATGCACATAAGTATGTGCAAGAGTGTGTTAAATGTCAAAGAATGGGAGCCATAACAAAAGGACATGAAATGCCATTAAAATTGATTTTAATAATAGGATCATTTGATGTGTGGGGTATAGAATTTTTAGGATCATTTTCACCATGTAATGGATGTCAACATATTTTTGGTTTCTATTAACTATGTCACAAAATGGGTAGAAGCAAAAGCCATCCCAACAAATGATGTTAAGGTAGTTGTAGCATTCCTTAGGGAAAATATTTTAACATGCTTTGGAACTCCATGAGCAATCATTAGTGATCAAGGAATGCATTTTGTAAATAAAATAATTAAAAAATTCCTTATGTATTGTGGTATGCAACATAAGATAGCTATTGCCTATCATCCTCAACCAAATGGCCAAGAAGAGAATGCTAATAGAATTATCTTGAATATCTTAACAAAAACTGTATGTACTAAAGGGAAGGATTGGTCATACCTTAATGTAGTGTTAAGGTATGAGAATGTACCTTAGTACTAAAGGGAAGGAATATCTTATTGTTCTCATATCACCTATTGATGATTCCTCAACTACATTCCTAGTTAATGGATTGACCCAACTTATCCCACTACTGATGAATTACATGACAACAATCCATTAGATGTTTTAGCTCTCAAATGTATCCCTTAAAATGACTCTTATGTCATAAAGTAAACTAATAAAGAAGTATTTATAGTGTATGATGAGTGGCGAGGTACCCCTACACTCAACCATATGAAACGAGCGTAGCACATGTGATCCGGTCGAACTCCGCAGACTAAATGCCTAAACGCCACAAGGAAAACTTGGGGTTAATTAATCATTGTCTTCCCAGACTTACTTGTTGTTGTCATGGTGTATGGTTAAGTAAGTTCGAGGTATATGATTTTTTTGGTCTTTTTAGGTTTATCTCCTATGCTAAGGGGTGAAGGGTTGAGAGAACTAACTACTCTAACTAATGTCCTAAGTCTAAATTAACTAGCGTCAGCATCTATTCCCACTTACTGTACACACCCTGAACTGTGCAACTGTGGCTACCAAATGCTAATCGTTACTGGGATTACCACACGTAACGCACGTGCTCGAAGCGGTTGTACTGAGGCACCTAACTAGCCTAAGTGTGACGAGCAGCCAATTCCTTAACTAGCCGTACACATCCATATATGCTCGTAATCAAGTCGTACTCTTCCCATGTTCTAGGAGATAAGGGTGAGAGAATCTAATTGCGATGAGTAGCCAATTCCTTGGCTAGCCGTACAAATTCGTCAATGCTCCTAACCAAGTCGTACTCATGCCGCGCTACTAGGAAAGCAATAAATAACATTAAACAAACCTATCCATGTACTGCAAGGTTTATCCACAAAGCTCGTCTTTATTGCCGTACACAACTTGCGTTTAGGTACAAAGCTGCTTGAATAAAGAACTATTCACTTGGGGGACTCCTACTACGGGCACATGGAAAATATTCTATCTCTGGGGTGATCAATCCGCTAGAGTTTCACTACTTCTAACCTCTATATGCAAATGAGGGGAGTGCCACCTCTTATTTATAGATTTGGTGGCAGACCACGATATCACGTACACGATATCGCAGGGGATGTGATATCGCAGCTTGTGCATATCGCGTCTCATCATACCCCCATGATTGAATGAAAACTCGTCCTCGAGTTCCTTACAATAATATCGGGAAGGTATGGAATTATTGAGGGGAATGGAACTAATGGGATGACATGTGAACGGATCATTATTACAAGACTTGACAAAACTGGTGTTTATGACAACAAAGGTGAACACCTTATTACAATGACATCACCTTTGTTGGCAACTTGAGAGAAAGAGAGAGATAGAAAGAAGTGTTACTGCTGCCAATGCCAAGATTACGCCTTCATTGTCCATCCATAAGTGTGCCATCGATCTTGCTCCTTACATAGCTACTTCAGCGTTGCTCCATTCCAAATGTTTGCTCCAACTCCAGATCCAATATGTTGTTTGCATGATCGCCATCTGCACACACAACACAATCATATATTAGAAAGGGTAATTGAATCATTAAGTAAATAATACCTTGCTTCGGTGTAAGTCCATTGGCTAGGTTATGGTATGACTAATATGGACCTGGGAAGATGTAGTAATGATGACTACCAAAGGTGTAGGGGTTAGGAAGAAAATCAAAAATTTCGGGGCTAGGAGAAAATCGAAAAAAGTGGGCCCCGTACCTCCATGACTAATCATGAACCTTCAGTAGTGGTAGAATGAAGAAGGGATAGGAGTAAGAAAGATACATAAAAAGGGACAACTAAAAACATCAGTGAAATGGATGTCAAGATGGGAATGAACAAAATAGTAGTTAATTGCAAGATGTTAAGGAAAAGAAGTTAACTAATGCTCCAAATAGGAATGTCAGTGGGTCCTCCCCAAAGTAGGCTCAGGCCGTTAATGCCCTGACAAACCCACATTCAAAGAGTCCGTAGGCTCCAGGAATGTCTTTGGGAACAAGAGTTAAAGTCTTAACCGCAAGAATTTACCGAAAAGAAAACAATGCATCAACCAAAATATATACACTAATGATACAACTGGCAATGAGGTGAACAATGGAGAGAAGGATGGAGAGGAGAGAAGAGAATGGAATGGAATCTCAAGAACAAGGTTGTGTACAGCCCCTTGTATGTTTGATGATTAATGTGACTTGGAAAGTCTCATTCCAACTCCAAGCTCAAACCAACCACTTCCAGTGACTTCACATCAATGCATTCGGTTAAACCATCCACTTGGATACGAGGATGCATCTTCAAAGAGCCACCACCATTTCGACAAAACAAAGGAGACAATGGGAAGCGAGAAGGGCCCTAGTTAGAGGGAACACTTTTGGTTCCATAACTAGTGGTTGTAGCCCAAATTTTATTTTGTCTAAGGGGTGTGCTTTGAATTCTCACTGTTTTCATTTTTTCATTTTTTTTCTTTTGTTTTTTTTTTGTGTTTTTATGCATGAGAACCACACCATGCAAAGACTTCTTATTTTTATTCACTCAGCTTTCGATAATTGGGTAACATCAGAATGGTAAGAAAACTCAAGACGAAACATCTAGGCACCCAAGAGAATGAGCAACACAAAAGCACCAAGTTCCCTTGAAGTCACACCCTTTGCAATCCTTGAGTCCTTCCTTAGTTTGAGAAATACCTAGTCACCAATTCGTTAAAGTTCTTATTAGAAGGGAACTGTACATTTCCAAGCCAGGAGAAATCATAGAAATTAGTGGATGGATGGATGAAGTGATTTCATTGCTTGCCATATCAAAAGAAACATACCTTAGTATCAACATTGCGACTTAAAGGTAAAAACCAAACATTAGCAATCAATATGAAAACAGTTCATACCATCGGTTCGAACACTTATTGGGTGACGAACTTACATGGTGGATGGCACACCCACACGCACACAAAAAATGAAAAAGTGTAATGATGGTGTAAAACCAAAATAGAGAAAGGTTAAATAACTTTGTAAAACAAAAATGTGTAAAACAAAAACGTTGTAAAACAAAAATGTGTAAAACAAAAACTTAAAAGAACTGAGGACCCCATATGGTTAGCATAGGTGGCCATCTCCCCCATGAATGAGTTGTAAGGGAGAGATCTGAAATAATGAGCATCTATTTGAATTTCTAAGAAGTGCCCAACTTTTCCCAATTGATGATCTTAGATTCAGGGGTGGAAGTTGGCGACGCTCATGTTCCAATGTATATATGCTTTCATTGTTAGCATGAGTT
>MNCI01000738.1:573375-584747 GCA_015680685.1 Gnetum montanum | reverse complement strand
GTACACATCCGTAGATGCTCGTAATCAAGTCGTACTCGTCCCACGTTCTAGGAGATAAGGGTGAGAGAATCTAATCGCGATGAGTAGCCGATTCCTTGGCTAGCCGTACAAATTCATCAATGCTCGTAACCAAGTCGTACTCATGCCGCACTACTAGGAAAGCAATAAATAACATTAAATAAACCTATCCATATACTACAAGGTTTATCCACAAAGCTCAACTTTATAGCCGTACACAACTTGCGTTCAGGTACGAAGCTGCTCGAATAAAGAACCGTTCACTTGGGGGACTCCTACTGCAGGCACATGAAAGATATTCTATCTCTGGGGTGATCAATCTACTAGAGCTTCGCTACTTCTAACCTCTATATGAAAATGAGGGGAGTGCCGCCTCTTATTTATAGATTTGGCAGTGGACCACGATATCGCATATGTGATATCGCAGGGGACGACGTGATATCGCGGAGGCTGCGATATCGTGGCTTGTGCATATCGCGTCTCATCAGTGTACGACTTTTACCTTGAGAAATGTAGAGGGAAATAGTATATTTTAAATTTAGTTGGGACTTTAAAGAATTTAGTAGCATCGTGTTTGGAATGCAAAGGAGAAGGATAACTCATCCTACATTGAGATAGGTAGGTTTAAACCCAAAATCCAACTAAGGGTGAGCCTTAGATTAACAAGTATCTTACACATAATAAATTTCCTTTTTTAAAAGAATATTCTTTAAGTACAATATTTAAAAGTCAAGGTGGCTAAATAACTTACTTTAGGGTGTTGATTATTAGTATTTGGTTTCTATTAAATACCTAGTTTCTCTGGTGGTAAAGGCATTTGTTGATATCAAGCAAGATTAGTGCCATGTGAGAAACCCTTACAAAATAAATTTGGCTTCCACATGAACTTCATGATTGAAGCTGGTCAGATATTAAATTTCTTATCAGAAAAAAGAGAAAAGAAGAGAAAAAAAAAAGGAAAAAAATAAACATAAAAGAAAAAGATGCCCTCACAAGTACCTTCAATCATGAGCCAAGCCACACTCCCACAAGAACCTTACAGTTAGGGTGATGCTTTAAGCTTACCATTTCAAGCACCCCACAAGAACCCCCTTCTATAAGTAGAGTGTTTAAGGATTAGGCACCAATTACTAATCTAATGATGATGCCACTACCTTAGAACTAGGGTATAATGCTAGTTGCAAAGGAGTGACTTCTACATAGTTGATCGTTTCATCGGCACCTTCACTTCTAATCATTCCTCTTACTCTATTATTTAGTTAATTTGCTTTTGTTTCTTTGTACTTTTCAGACTATTAATTTACCTTTTTTTGTACTTTCAAGACTATTGTTTTCTTTTTGCTTTTTTTTTACCTTGCTTTTAACTTTTGCTATTTCTTTTGTTCATTTTTGTTGTGTTATCTTTTTGTTTTCTTTTGCATGGTCATCTCTTCTAACTAGTGGTACTTTTGTGCATGGGTTTTCTTTGTGTTTTACTTTTGGTATATCCTTTGACCATGATTCTTTTTAATAATTTATACTTTCTAATTAACCTAGGTATGTTACATACCTTAGTTTAATTAGGAGAGGAGGGTGGGGGGATAGCTAATTAATAAAGGATATGATAGTAGGGTATAATCAACTTGGAAGTTGAGCTAAGAACAACTTAGGGAATGAGTTAGATTTAAGTAATGCATCTCGGATCCTTAAATCATAGGAAAGGTTTAGACCTTGAATTTATAAGAGATTCTTATACCTAATGAAGCAAATGTTGTGAGGTGATGTTAAGCCCAAGAAATCTTAGGTAGGGCCTTCCTAATTGAGTTATATGTGAACTCATATTCAATAATAAGAATTTATTATCAAAAGAGGAATTACTATACATACATAATTAGTAAATAAATATTTGGGCATTTGGATAATAGACAAGTTTAATGTTTATTTTATGTTGGATAATGAACGTTAATGATCTCTTTCTTTTTAAATGTCTATATGTTTTTAAATGTATTAATTTTGGATAGCTAAAAGAATATCTTGGAATAAGTAGTAGCATAATTTTATTTTTTTTATAGTTGCACATCTATAAATTATATTTAATAGCTTATTAATTTAATTTAATTTAATTTCATCTTTATGGCCAAGCATTGGCCAAAGGCTAGTCAAGGGCCATGTTAAACCCCAAAATTGTTTTCATTTTTTAATAAGCATCTTTGTCAAATTAATACATTTCTATTATATATGATTTGGTTAATATTTATTTTAATTTATCATAGTGGTGAGTATTAGTTTAGTAATTTATTTTATTTTAGTTTAATTATTATGATATATTATATATTATATTAATTTGCTTATACTTATATTAGATATAAACATTATAGTTTATATTATATAGACATTATATATATATAATAAAGTATATAAACATTATATTAGAAATAGGGCACGTTGCTCTTGTCTTGATTTACCTATAGGCAAAGCTCATTGTAGCCATAGATGTTTACCACGTTGGGCTCAATGTTGTTGGACATTTTCTAACTTAGTTTGGTAGCCTGCAAGTCATTCTGCAGTGTCAGGATGGTTTCCTTCTTTTTTGTGTTAAAGATGAAGTTGGAGATGAATGCAATTATGGAGAGGCATTTCCAAGCCTTATGTATTGGGATACCTAGGATTCGAGCCTACAACCACCACTTGTTGCTGGTCAATTTACAACGTTGAGCAACCTCATTTGTGTAATCCATTCATCTAGGATTTTTGTATTAGATTACTGAAGATTGAGCTTCTCCTTGAGATCTATCTAAACACATGTGACATCAATTTATGGAAGAAATATGATCAATTGGGTTTTCAATTTAATGGGTTATGGGAATCTAAGGTGGCATAGTAATCTAGTGGAAATCAAAGAAGTAACATTTCCTTGAATAATTTTAGAGCTTCACTAAAGAATCCATGTCGAGAGTAGGCAACAATCATGATTGTTCATGGAATGGAGTTTGGTTTAGGCATTTTGTCGAGCACATTCCATGCCTCCTACAAACTCTAGCATCTTACATACATATTGACTAGTGTAATCAGATTGTTGATGTGGTTGTGATAGGCAAGATTCTAGAATCCACGTTTGGTGTTCCTATATTATAGGTCCATGTTGTGTGGGAAGATGAAAGAAAATTATTTGATATATTTGATGTGGAACACTTTAAATTCTTAGGAATGATGTGAGGATTGTTACTTCACTACCGTCAACTCATCTCATGAGGTAGCCTCTACAAGGAATTAGAATTCCATTTGAGGACAGTCTTGAATGGATTAAAATGAGGCTACATAGACAATTAAGAAGAAATAGTCATCACTGTAACAATTGATGGGCTTTTCAAAGTAAGTTTAGCCATAGGGAGGGTGGTTTGCTAACATGTGATTTGAAAACATAAAGTGAATGGTGTCCATGTCAAGGGTGGAGTCACCAAAATTGAATATTGTTGGGTAATTGAATTTGCATTGCAAAGCTACACCACCATTGTTGTTACTACAACTATTTCCATTAACGATAGCTGAAAGCTACTTTTGCTACAACCTCTACATCTTATTTCCATGGTTTTATGATGATGGAGCTTATGAGCACCAAGGAGGTGGTTGTTAGTGCCCGAGATGAGTCCATGAATACTCAACCTAGGGATTTTACTTAAAACATCATGAGCACTTTTTGCTTACCTACAAAAATTCTCTTGTGGGGATATATTATTTTTGCTGGATGGAATTGAGTGTGGTGTGATGAGATTGTTTGGACTAGAAAAGTAGTGCACACAGAGAGAGAGAGAGAGAGAGAGAGAGAGAGAGAGAGAGAATATGAAAGGTCATTGTCATAGTCTCTCGAATTTGTGCACCTTCCACCATTGGCCCTATCTTGGTTGTTGTCTTGTTACTAGTACCAGTTTTTGGTCAACGATAGTATGGTTTATAGCTCCAACTTACTAAAGCTGTCATTTCTTTGCACCCACAACAACTCACACATGAATCTATTCCCACTATTGTTGGTCTATTGTGATGCCAACCCAACTTCACCTCACTGACTTTGATGTAGGTAGGAGCAACTACCTCATCTTTAGAGGAAATGACACATCTCTTCCGCTACTTCCATTGATTTCTTGTGAATCCAAGACATTAAGGATGCCCAACTTGGCATTTACACCTATTATCAAGGATTGGCATCATATCAACCTATAATTATAAGGTTTATTTTTGAAAATTGTTGTCACATCCCCATTTCCAAATGATGCTGCTACCTAATGAAGATGACATCTCTTCATAAAAAGTGTTATTGTTATCTTAACAAGACCTAAAAGGGTAGTTGTAATTAAGACCCAAAAGGGCATGTTGTAATAATGAACATGTCTCTTAAGGTAACCTTTGAGGGTTTGACCTAAGGCATTTATACTTAGGGTTAGAGCCAGTACAAGCAAGTCATAAGAGCCAGGTGAAGTGGGACAAGAAGTAGATTGACCATCCCTTATAGCTAGGTTATAGGCCTAATCATGGTGACAGTGCTAGATTGCCTCTAAGGGATGGATGCCAAAGGAAGAAAACTCCAAGGAATACTCTTCGAAAATGATTTGGATACACTATTCCATATCAATAAAGCATTCTTTGCTTTCTCTTTCTACATTTTCCCCATTATTTTCTTTATACATAATGTTGAAAATCACATATATTTCACATTTGGTATATTTTTTCATACGCATAATGTCTAATATATTGTATATTTGACATTTTCCTGACATTTAGGGATGGGATGTCACAATTGTTGTACATTATGGAGTATAAATAAGACATTCCACATTGTATTAGGATATAGAATTTTGAAGAAGAGAAAATGATATCCAAGCAAAAACCACATCAAGTTAAAGTCAATTTTCCTTGAAAATCATTAAGAGAGGATCTATTGAGCCTTGTGGTGATTACTAGAATCCATTGTATGGTTGTCAAGGTTGCTGCATTGTTAAAACAACAAGGTAGGATCACAGATTAGGTGAAGTCTTCCTTGTGGTCCTCAAAGCCTATGTTGTATTCCTAATTTCAATTTGACTTAATCATTAATTTTTGTTCTTGAACTTATGATTAGAATTTAGGATGAAAATTCATGTTTTTACTTATGAGTGACAGTCATAAGTGTGGAATTTGTTTGGATTCGATTCTGACCATTTATTATCTTGATAATCTTTTGACTTTTGAACTATTTCTCCATGGGATACAACTCATGGGTCAATTACAGATAAGGTGACTTCTCTACAATGAAGATAATAAATAAAAGTATCTAGTATCAAATTTTTCTTGGCTCGTTAGCCTATAACTGACCAGAAGGAATGACCAATCCACTTCCTATCTTGCTTCCCTTGGCACCTATGACTTGCCTTTACTAGCTTTGCTACTTCATGCTGGCATGACCTCTAAGCTCGGGTATAAATGCCTTAGGTAAAACCCCCAAAGGTTACCTCAAGAGACATGTTCATTATTATAATGCATCCTTTCAGGTCTCAATTACAACACAGTCTCTTAGGTCTTGTTATGATAATGATAACATTTATTATGATAACGATAACACTTGTTGTGAAGAGGCACCATCTTCATTATGCAGCAACATCATTTGGAAATGGGGATGTTACATTTCTATTGTAACCATTAAATGTGATGATATTTTAAAGAAAGAAAAAGATGGCAAGAAATTTTTCATCATTTCAACTATTAATGGAGTAGGGCTTGAGGCTTGAATTTTTACTTGATATAGATTGGGAAGGTTTTGCATGATATTCCATGAATTTCAAAGATCCATATACTAATGCAATAAGATTGAGCTAAGAAAGTATTCCTTGTGTCATGATTGTGTGAAAAATAAGCTTTAAGAGGAGGTAATTCCAAGCGTAGTTTTGATAGAGATACTGTGAATATTAAAGCATTAGTGATTAAGATTATTATTTTTTTGATAAAAAATTTTAAAGTTGAGTGAACAATTCCAAAATATTCTACTCTATTGATCATATAAGCTTGTAAGTTTTGATTAGTTTGATGAGCTAGGATTTTTGAATTGAATTTAATATCATGTGGAAAAAACTAAATTAGCTATCAAAGACAAAGCTTACACTAGTTTGATCTAGCTGAAGCATATGCTTTTTCTATAGGTTAGTTAAGATGAGATCATCAAGAATGGAATTGCAAAGCCTAAGGATCAGTTTTATCTCGATACATGATTGACATCAAAATAAATAGTTGAGCATCTAAAAAATCCCTCATTTCAGGGAAGATGGCTTGATTCAAATCTGATAAAGGCGTTTGTTAAGTATTCTTGCCACAACAGCTCATATAGGAGGCTCATAGAACCAAAAATAGGCTCTACAAGATGATTCTACTTGACTTAGCTTTGTTGGATTAAAACATAAAAGAAACCAAAATTAGCTTTATATATCCCATATGACATGTAAGCTATTACATGAAGTAAGTTAGTAGAGCTCAAAAATGGTTCTACAAATAGGCATGGAAATTGGTTCTACTAAGTTGGCTCTATTCAAATAGGAAGATTTGTAATTTTAAAAATAATTTTATAAGAAATTGAAAATTTGGCTCCATAGGTGAGAAAAAGATGAGTTCTATCACATTAGCTCCTATGTTGTAACTTGAAGATCTTAAATGAGGTATTATTTGTAGAATTAGAAAATTTCTTTACAAGAAATACCTTTTTTTGCTTCTACCATTAATGAGCGGTGAGGTACCCCTACGCCCAACCATACGAATCACGGGTGTTCATGTGTGACTTGGTTGAATTCCACAGACTGTAAGAACTTGCATACATCGAACTCTAGCCAACAAGACTTAGTTAGAATGGTCATTGTCTTCCCAACCTCACTTGTGTTATTCTAAAGTGATGGTTAAGTGAGATTGAGGCAAATGATTTTTATTGGTTTTCTTTTTATCTTTTAAAGTCTAGTTCTTTAATTGTAGGAAATAAAAAGTTGTGTAATCTATAATTATTCTACCCTATTGCTTAACTCTCCCTATCATAAGCAATTGATCCCATCTTCCATGCACATCCTAAGCATACTCTAACCACTGTTAGATTACTTGACGTTAAGCATCACTGGGTTACCAAGTGTTTGATTTATATTCGAGATGGTCGTGCCTATGGTTCTCATAAAATATGAAAGGATAATAACTATAAAATGATAACAATAAAATCTTATAAAATTATTAAAGTGTTGAAATATTAAACTATTAAAATGCTTAAGTGATTAAATTCAAATGTTGCAAGGAATGCTCAAAAAGCTTGTCTTTATTGCCAGTCACACCAATGGGCTTAGGTACATTAGCACTTGAATAAAGAGTTTTACACATTTCTCACACATGTTGCGGGCACTTGGAAAATATTCAAACTGTTACAGGAACAAACTACAAGAGTTTCACTACAACTACTCAAAAAGATGTCATAAATGCTATGGGTGCATGCATATTTATAGCAAGAGATAGACTCTGCATTAATAGGGTTGCGTTAATGCATGGACGGATATGTTGACAGGGTCATGTCAATGCAGCTACATCAACAAGGCTCTATTAATATGGCCTAGTCGATGTATCAATTGAACACTTCATCATACCCCCACAACTGAGTGAAAACTCATCCTTGAGTTTATTAAAATTTGGAAGGTATGAAGTTATTGATTGAACATATGACAAAACATATTTACACACATTGATTCTATTAACATACCAAGTGCTCAATTGTATGGAGAAAATAAATTACAAAATTGTGGTGTTTAGAGACAAAATTGACCACCCTGTCAAAAAATGCTAAAGTTGCTAGAGAAGGTGACACCGTCCCTGGTGGTGGTGGTTCTGATGGGCCTTCACTAGCTTCTGGTGCATGTGGCTATTGTGGTGTTGATGATGGTTGCCCTACAGTAGCTACAACTTTTGGAGGTAACCAAGAAGACTCCAATAATGTCCTCATTTTATCTTCTTTACTTTTGGGAGCATTCACTATCCAGGTAGCTTCACCAATGTGTGCCAGAATAGAAACCTCCTAAGGACATGAAATGTAGGAAAGAGTTCCTTCAAATTAACAAATCAAGTAGCAAATTATTTTTTTTGATGTCGAATGCTTGGATCGATGTCTACAGCTGTTGGTAGTCATTCATTTGTTGGGCCAAGTTCTCCTCAACCACACATTGTACTTCAAAATGAGTGCAAGGAACTTCAAGTTGTGCATTGGCTATTTCTACCTTTTGCTTTGTCTCTTTATGCACTTGAAACTTGCCCTTGTATAAAGAATAAAAGGTGGCCACTTGTTTCTCTAGGTTTGACAGCAGCCTTTCAACTATTAGCATCGCCAAGTTTGCATAACAGAGATTGGCTAACTCCATGTACTCCATCATCTCTTCAATTTGTAACTCCTTGAGATAAATCTTAGCTTGGTTGTAGGTGTTCAATTTGTTGAAGATGGGCTGCCACATCTCACCTCCTTCGTTGAGCTATTGGAGTGCCTGGTTCATTGTAGCCTTTACAACTTGAATCTCTTTTTTGTTAACTTCCTTTTGCAATCCCACTTGGTTCCTATAGTGATTTTTAACTCGTTCAAACTTAAGGGCCTCATTTTCCCAAGTGGCGATTTCAATTGCTGATTTTTGTCACAAGGCTTGAACTTCCTCCATAGACATATTACAATTTTTAGCTACCAATCTTCTCACATCAGTGTTTACCCTGGCTAGCTCCTCTACTATTGATGGATGAATTTTTTCATGTGTTGATTCTCCACACCAACATTATGTAGGCAATGAACTTTTGCAGTTAGCCTGACATTCTCTTGGTGAAGCTCTGCCAAGTCCTTATTTAGATGGTAAGCATGAATGTCTATTAAGGAATTGTCAAAGATTACTGACTCTTGCTTACCCTTAACCTTCTAAAGTTTGGTTTGAAGTTTTTTAAAAGCTTCATCCCTAGTGAGTTCATAGTTGAGAAGAGCTGGATCAACATGTTGGACCCTTAATTGGGCAACTTCCATAGGCAAGTGTTGATGATATGCTTGTGCCACTTCAAGTTGCTCTTCCAAGATGACGCACTTGCCCCTTACTGAGAGTAGCTCCGACTAGAGCACAGTAATTTTGTCTAAAAGATCAAAGACATTTGGAAGTAGTTGCTCGGTTCCCACTAGTTGATTCAACAACTCTTCATGTTGGGCTACGTTGATCCTGCTATTTGAAGTTCCTGTGGACATCTGTACATCTTCAAGTGTACATCTAGTACAAGCATCGTATGTGCATTAAAGGCCATAGCAATTATGTCAATAACCACTTCAATTATAACTTCTTATCCTTGGTGTTGCATTACTAGGATAGTTTCCCCATGTCCATCCTCTAAGCACATCAAAAAAGTAGTAGCATTTCTTAAAATTTTAGGAAATAATTGTTTAGTGGACACCATTACTTCTTGAACACTAGGGTCAATTCTAGTAGGCACTTGCATTCGGGCAACAGAAAACATCAGCCCTGCTCTCTCTAGTAGACTCACCGATTGAGCCACTTGCTCAAGATGGCTCATCATAGAGCGATAAATTGAAGTGTCTTCTCCTCCACCAGTTCTTACTGATCACTCTTGTTAGCTCAAGAGTGATTGTCAGATCTCATGTATTTGTTTTGCTATTTTCTATGAGCCTAACCTTGTTGTTTGTTTAGGTGGTGGAGGTGGTTGTTGCTCTTCCTTGAGTTGTGTTATGGTCGGAGTCTTGTCCTTCATCATCTCCCACCACGAGGAAATTAGGGCATGATGAAGTGTGTCATTGGTGTATCATGCTTTTACTGCTTGTTTACATAATTTTCTAATTAGGTAGGGGAAAGGTAGAGTGCACCTTCCATGTTCATTCTCAGAAAATCTCTTTTCAATCTCCAGGAAAAGTAACTGTGGAAGGTTGATGGGGAACTTTCTACTTAGAGCGACACATGCACAAGTAGAGAAGGTTGTGATCTTGCTGAGTCTTACCATTGGATTCATGTCGTAAGATGAGATTTTTGAATAAACCCTCTCTACAGTGGTTAGGATGCCAAACTCCTTGTGTTCTACCCCATAGCACTGCTTGATCCACTCCCTTTTTACCTCAGGTTCTGCTTGTTTAGGAATCTTCGCCACATCAGCTCTAGTCTTTGGCAACCTCAGAGCTTGTGCAATTGCTTCGACAGAGTAAGAGACATCAATGTATTTGATTCTTACTTTGGACCCCAGTTTTCGATTTTTCCAAAAGAGGTAAGTTTCTTCTAGGTACCATTCACCACTGGAGATGATGATTGGCCACATAGGAAAATTTTGCAATTGGGTTTTGACTTCCTCTGATGTGTTCTCTAGAAATGGTCCAAAGTTTAACTCCTAAAGGATCATTCGTTTTAGTTCCCTTAGCTTAATAGTGTCAATATAGGCTTAGGTCAGGGTGACCTCATGCTATGGCGCTTCCACAGGAGTCTCGTCCCTTTGTGATTATTCGCTAGATGATGAGACGTAATTCGCATAGGCCGGGATATCGTAGTGGACATGATATCACGTACGCAATATCGTGTCTTCCCTACGATATCGCGTACGTGATATCGCAGTCTACCGCAATGTCTATAAATAAGAGGTGGCATTCCCTTGTTTGGGGAATCCCAGTTAGAAGTAGCGAAGCTCTAGGAGTTTGATCCCTCCAGAGTTAGATGTTTTTCCGTGTTTGCCCGCAGTGTGGTGAATGTAATTGTATAGTGTCTTTATTCGAGTGTGCCGTACTTGGAAACGCACATGACCAGCAATAAAGATCAAGATTACTTCATCATTGTAGCATTCACTTTGTTATTTATTTATTATTTATTTATTTAATGTTATTTACTATTTTTTCTCTCTCATCCTTAAACTCCTAGAACGTGGAACGAGTACGACTTGATTACGAGCATTTAAGTGTGACTACTTGGTAGTCCAATGGCGTATCTAGGATTTATGCTTGGTAACCTGGTGGCGTATCTGGGATTTGCGCTTGGTAATCCCAGTGGTGTAGCTAGGATCTATGTTTGGTAATCCCAGTGGTAGTCATGCATGAGGTCCAAAATGTGTATGGTTGATCAAGGAATCGGTTGCTCGTTGCACTTAGGCTAGATTAGATTCTCTTACCCTTTCCCTCCTAGCTTAGCTTAGTTAATATTATTTTCCACTGCCTTCAGGAGTAGCATAGATTAGGAATACATCATACACCTCATCTAGACTAAACCATATGTGAAAAATATAATACTGGTCTAGATGGGAAGACAGTGAACTGCGACCTAAGGATAATTGTCTAGGTGCCACAACTAATCCATTTGTGGAGTTCGACCGGATCACGCATGAAA
>MNCI01000738.1:472364-572907 GCA_015680685.1 Gnetum montanum | reverse complement strand
TTTAACGAAAAATATCAAACCTATGCAAGAGTGTCAGCCTTGAGGAAACAAATCCAGGGATGGAAACAAGCAAAACATGAACCCTTAGACATGGCCTTAGAAAGATATTGTTCACTGTTAAACAAATGTCTAGGCCATGGGTTTTTCGAGGAAAGGCTAATGTATCATATTATTGATGGGATACGTAATGAAACAAGAGAGGCCTTAGGAATGTATGCCCAAGGTCAACTATATGAACTACAAACCCATCAAATCCAAGAGCTTATTAAGTAGGTAGAAAAAGAAGAAGGAGAAATAACTACATGGGAGAGTGTTGAAAAACATTAACGGGACCAAAATCACAACTCAACAAAGGTCCCTGATCATAACAAGGAGAAATCAACAATTCTAAAGGTGGAAACATCATCTTTGCCAATACAACAATTGTTAGAAGAAGCTGAGGCAAAGATCAATAAGATGTTGGAATGGATAAATCAAAAGTGTGGAGAATATATCAACATCATTGGAGATAGAGTTTTGACAACCCAAGAAGTAGGACAAAAAATTAGACATTCAGAGAAAAAGAATATAGGGAATAAGTGCTCAATTGCTAATCATATGTATGAATGCAACATATGCTTGTACGATCATCCCAAGGGCCAATGCCCAATATTGTTACATCTACATGAGCATTGGGGAAATACGCTATATCTAGAGTTTGTACAGAAATACTGTGTTAGACCACAGTGGTAGCAATCCCAGTCGTGGGGAAATCCACCCTTAGACTGGAGGCACCCTTCATATTTTCTGAATCCAAATGCTTATCACGTTCAACACGTTGTTTCTTCAACTGGGCCAACATACTCTATCTCACCACAATACCATTCTCCACAATACTATCAGCCCATACCTCCAACACAACCACCACCTTATGCACCTTATATTCCTCCTAACTTTCAACATTCTCATCCTTTCCCTCCTTCCACAATGCCACCAACTATTCCTAAGGTGTTTGTGCCACAACAACAACCCACGAACAACACTTGTGCTACTGCTACTAACAGCAGTGAAAAGCCTCCTCAACATCAAAGGTGTCCTTTCTTTAAACACGGTCATAGGAAGGGACAACAAAATTTCGAGGCCACTGCACCTTCCAACTCAGCACAAGTCCAACAATGTGATGCACCCTTACCTTTGAACCCAACACATCATGTAACTTCATCAGGGCCACCAACTAGCACTGCAACAACCATACAGCCCAATGAACACAACCATGGAAGGCATCATCCTAATCCATGCATACCATATAACGGTCATCAACATCATAGTGGGTCAACTCGTTATTCGGGAACTACATCATATGAAGTGCCCCACTGTGCTTATTATGATGTGTGTGAAATCCAAGGTGATAAGTATGGACCATTTTCAATATTTCCAACATGCAGGGATCCTTATTTTCCATTTATTAATCCTTGGCATACTCAACCGTTTAGTTATGGGGGATATTCCCCATTTCAATGACAAGTAGGATTAATAAATATTTTTTAGTTTCTTTAATTTTTTTGTTTTTCAATTTTTCATTTTTCAACTTTTTCTTTTATCTTTTTGTGTGTTTGTATTTTCATGTTTGTGTAAGTAATCTCATCTACGAATAAAACACTCATGTGGATCATTGGCTGAGGAGTGTTTTATGTTATTAAGTCATGAGTAATAAATTATTTGGAATAGTGAGCCCACTACACCCACTCATCCACTCTATAAATAAGAGGTTCTGTTCGAGAGTACAATGATATTCTTGAAATTTCTAAACTTAAAATTAAGTTTGTGTTCATTTTACCCGGAATGAAGAAGGATGGACCAAGAGGGAATGATTAGGGTGTGACATCAAGGGAACTTGTGGATTCTCTTTGGTGACATCTGTGGAAGTTATCATGCAATATGGTTATACTAAGATCCTTGTAGATCTAATAAAAAATGGGAGTAAGAGTAATCAAAAGGGCATTCAAAATTCAAAAGCTATTCTAGGGGGTCCCACTGGAAAGACATGCATCCATGCTTGAAGGTTAGAGGCTTCTCTGGATTTAGTAAAGTGAAAAAAGAGAGAGAAAAAGAAAAGAAAAAAAGAAGTTTCATAAAATAAAAATCACTCCTCCCTTGTACTAAACGCCAAGTGATCGTATGCCTTGTTGTTATGGTACTCTGATAGTTGTTCATCATGGGATGAAACAATGCGATGTCACTAATTAGAGGAATGGACTTGGTCCTGATCTTGGAATGATGGGTTAATAACACCTTAATCATGCTTTACACGCAGGATTCACTGTGTGCCGGGTCTGTCATCTCATGTTCCAATCTCTACGATTCCTTCTATAGTTCATCTCATCTCATTGTTCATGTAATTGTAGCTTGTGTCCCATGTAGCATAGAATTCTCATCTCATTTTGGTGATATTTACATGTGTGTGTTTTTGAGGAGTTGGTGCAGATTACATTTAACCCTTCTAGTGCCCATGGACACTTTAAGTGTGGTTACATAAGGGCTTGCTAGGTTGAAACCTGCTTTGGGGAGGACCCACTTGTGTAATTTTTTTTGTAATCTTCACTAATTCTCTAGTTCAAACACACAATTTCTTACCCTCAGCTTAATTTCTCATAATTTTCTTTCCCTACCATTATCCCTCTATAATTCCTAGCTTCCAATGTACCATTACATTCCCTTTTCTTCATAACCGCCAAATTTTTAGTTGCTCAAATTCACATCATTATCATTAAGCATGCCTCTCGAATTCATGAAATTACCCTAGGATATCTTCATACTTGCCCATGTCCTCATTTTACACCATTAATTTCAAGAAAATCGTTAAAAATTTGGTATTTTTCATGTGTCCCACATCATTGGGGATGAGATATCGCATACGCGATATCGCGTCCCACGTGATATCACGTACGCAATGTCTCATACGCGATATCGCATCCTATTTACTTATAAATAGGAACCCCTGCCACAACACTTAGCATCATTTTGCCATTTACGTGGGGGAAATTTTTGAAATTTTTCTCTATGACTTGCGCTTGCGTGACCCTCACTTTTTCCCTCATATCTCGCTCACTGGTGCTCTGATTTTAATTCCGTTTGAACTTGCTTGAACCTAGAGTGTTCAATTTAGTTGTAGGGGGGAGAAAATTGCCGAAAAGTGCCTAAATTTTTTGAAATTTGTCATCGCCCAAAGGACATCAATTAGGGTAATTGATATTAACACTTAGAAAAATGGTGCCAAAAATCATATGACCTTAGGTACACCGGGAGATTAAAATGAAACCCACCTAAGTCATAGGACCTATTATCATAATTTTCGAGCACAATCACATGACAACATAAGATCTTCAATTAAAGGCATGTAGTAAGGTATAACTTGAATTTGAAAAGAACCTTACTAACGTTTGACCTGTGTGATTGCAGATGGCCTCGAAACGTGCACAGCAAGGGGGTCCTATTCAAGGTGGAGCAAAAAAACCTTGGAGAGGTGGAAGATAGGTCCCTCCCAAAAAACATGCAAAATAGGAGGTGCAATCATTGAGCATCCATCAAGAAGAACCTCCTACAAGATGGTCCAGGTAGGCAGAAAGAAGAGTTGCTACTACGCCTGAACCGAGACAACTCACGTTGCCCCTAGAATGTGTTCAGGCTATCCATACGAAGTCCATAGTTACTGTGGTGATTGTGGAGCTTAACTTTGAATCTTTTGTAGAGTTTGCTTCTGAGGCTATTAGGGATCACCTTAAAGGGTCTCCCTTATGGCCTGTCCTCTCTGAGTGTGGTGCCTGGTACTTAGGTGAAACGTACCTGTTTTGGCACAATAAGGAGCAAGGCACCATAGTTAACATTTGTGGTGTGACAGTAGACTTTTCTATGTAGGCAATTTTAGAAGTGTTAAACCTTCCAAATTCAAGCCCTGATGTTGCTTAGTTATTTACCCGATCGGACCCTGATGTGCGAAAGGATTGGTTAGAGAAGGCTTATGACAAAGATAAAACTTTGGAGAATTGACGATGGAAGAGCAGGTTTATTTCAAAATTGGAACCTATCACCTCTTTCCCACAAAAGGTTTGAAAAGAATATCTACGTATGCGGCAAGGGGATGTGCAGTGTTGATAGGAAAGGTTAACGCTAACCTTCCCCATCTATATTTGACAGAGATCCTAAGGTGATTTGAAGAACATAAGTTAGGGAAGATGGCACTGCCTTTTCCCTGCCTTTTCAAAAAACTGTGCTAAAGGGTTGATATTCGGGGATACACAAATGACATCCTCTGAAAGGCCCAAAATTCTTCTTATGCTAAGTTATTAAAGGTGCCAGCTCAAAGAAAGAGCATTGGTGAAGAGCTGGGACCAGATGAAGAAGAAGAACAGATGATTGGATCACTTGCAACTCAACTTGCAGGACCTAGTCAACCTTTATCCACAGGACCTAGCCAACAACAAGAAGCAGGACCCAGCACAAGCCAGGATCAGCCACCACCACCGCAAGACTACAGACCGTCGATGAGCCATCTTAGGTTCATCGCCGAGATGGTTAGTTGGGGAAGTCATGATGACGCAAACCTCTTCCACGTCATCGATGATGCCAATCAGCCTACTATTTAATTAGATCACACAAGGGGTGAATTATCAATTCAAATAGGAGGAGGGGAAAGTAGATGGTCACAAAAGATCTCTGGAAACGTGGCATCTTTTCAAGTGTAGTTAGAGACTGGTGAAGGGGCCACTGTGGTGGTCATGCAACACCAGGATGCCACGGAAGCTACTGAAGTGGTTGCTGAACATATCAAAGAATCCTTTAACGTACCTCTTGTGCCAGCAGTAGATCTTTCAGGAGCACGGGATGCTCAAACTCTTGCCGAAACCTCAATAACTCTTGTGGAACATGAGGATGCGCTAGATTGATTGCTACAAACAGGGCAAGTTTTGACGTCCTTGTTTGACATCCCCTAAGATGTAACGACAATTCAATCAGATCTCATTTTCACAAAGGGGAAGCTGGTCATATCCGAAGTAAGGGCTGAGCATGTTAAAGCTGAAGTGCAAAAACTGCAAGAGTAGCTCGTAGCCTTACAAGCAGCACAACGGGATCCTTTGCAATTTGTTCCCATAGACCAGCTGGAAAATTTCAGAATCAAGAAATTAACAAAGCTAATTATAGAAAATAAGAAGGTGGTAGAAGAAAAGGAGACAACCACTTAGGATGCCTCCACCACACAAGTGCAAACTCATGCGCATCTTAAGGCATTCAAGGCCTTAGAAGAAGAGAATAAGTAGTTGGTTGTAGATAACCTTCGGTTGACTTCTGTGGAGAAACAAAAGAATGTTCTTGATGAACACTTTCATCAGTTACAAGAATAGTTCATTCGGATCAACCGAGATGTAAGCCATTTAGCTAGAGAAAATCAAACCCTCTCAATGGAGGAGGTATGCGCTATTAGCTAAAAATCAGCCATCGAGATAAGCGCGTGGCAGAATGAGGCTAAATGACATGAGAAGCTGAAGGAGGATTTCCGTGATTAGGTGGGGATGTACAAACAAATCCTGGAGAAGGAGATCCATATGGCCAAGGCTCAAATCAACAACATCAATGCTCAGCACACTGATTGGAGGATCATATTGGACACTTACACCTTCGCCCACCAAGCGAAAATTAAGAACTAGGATCTGCAGATCCAAGACTTGACCAAATACATGGAGTTGGTAAACCTTAGATATGCCAACCTAGCCATGTTAATAGTAGGATTCCCGAGGTTAGAGCTCGAGCAGTAGGTAGCATCCACCCATATCAAATATGAAGCAAAATTTGCAAAGCGCAAGAAGCTGGCTGAGAAACTAGATGTCGCAAATTTTGAACTTGCGGTGGTAAAAGAAAGCTACCAAGGACAGAAAGATGTTGCAACTGACTTGGCTAGATGGCTAACAGAGCTTCATGAATACAAAGACAAAGCCAGAGCCTATGAAGAGGAATGACGGGTGTTCGCGGCATGGTATGTCAAAGCTAATCAGATGTTCTCGCAACTACCCTGTCCGTGGAAAGTGCCGACTCCGTCAAACATCGAAACATTAGCATGGACAACACAAGATCCTTGGACTGAAGAGGAGAAGCTCCAGGCCATTCTTCAGTGTCATCAACCTTCGAAGCTTGGAGCATGTGACAAAGGGAAAGCACCCATGGAGGAGCCACCACCACTAGGAACTACATGAGTTCCATTTTTTGTAGTGTAGCATTTTTTGTGTGTTGTGTCTCCCCACACTGCGGCATTAGTTCATTTCTTTTTCCAGTTAATAATCCAATACCTATCCATTGTGTAATCAATGAATCTTGTTCTCCTTGTAACTCGAGGACGAGTTTTTATTCAGTCGTGGGGGTATGATGAGATGCGATTCGCATAGGTCGCGATATCACGTACGCAATATCACGTTCGCCATGATATCGCGTATGCGATATCGCGTCTTCTCTACGATATCGTGTACGCGATATCGCAGTCCGTCACAATGTCTATAAATAAGAGGCGGCATTACCTTGTTTGGGGAATCCTAGTTAGAAGTAGCGAAGCTATGGCAGTTTGATCCCTCCAGAGTTAGATTTTTTTCATGTCTGCCTGTAGTGTGGTGAATGTAATTGTATGGTGTCTTTATTCGACTGTGCCGTACTAGGACATGCACATGACCTGCAATAAAGATCAAGATTACTTCATCATTGTAGCATTCAATTTGTTATTTATTTATTTAATTTTATTTACTATTTTCTCTCTCTCACCCTTATACTCCTAGAATGCGGAACGAGTATGACTTGATTACGAGCATTTAAGTGTGACTACTTGGTAGCCCAGTGGCGTATCTAGGATTTACGATTGGTAACCCAATGGCATATTTGGGATCTATGCTTGGTAATCCCAATGGTGTACCTAGGATCTATGCTTGGTAATCCCAGTGGTAGTTGTGCACGAGGTCCAAGATGTGTACGGTTGATCAAGGAATCGGTTGCTCGTTGCACTTAGGCTAGATTAGATTCTCTTACCCTTTCCCTCCTAGCTTAGCTTAGTTAATATTATTTTCCACTGCCTTCAGGAGTAGCATAGATTAGGAACACATCATACATCTCATCTGGACTAAACCATACATGACAAATATAATACTGGTCTAGATGGGAAGACAACGAAATGCGACCTAAGGATAACTATCTAGGTGCCACAACTAGTCTGTTTGCAGAGTTTAACCAGATCGCATGTGCTACGCTTGTTTTGTATGGTTGAGTGTAGGGGTACCTCACCACTCATCACTAGGGATGTCCACTTTGGGAATCTGATGAATAGATTCCATGTCAAGTTCTTTGCAGAGGGGGCTAGTTGTGTGTGAGCCCTCCACATGCTCTAGAGGTTGTGCGCCTTGTCCTCTTCCCATTCTCGGTCACTTGTCCCTTGGTTGGGATGGTCCTTCTCCCCTTGAATGCCTCGGTTTGGGTGCTATCTATAGTCACAACATAACCATGAATTAAAATGTGTGTATAAGTTGTTGAAAATGGCAATCATATACCTTCTCATTTTGACCAAGCTATGACAATGGCATGTGCATCCTATTAGGTTCCCCATAGTATAGTTGAGGGATTAGAAAAAACAATAAGACATGAGTTGTAATTTATAGTGTTGTTTCTATTTTTTCTTGTCTATCCCTTGAGAGGTGTTGAGTCTTTTGATAATTACAATAATTATTTTTGATAATTACAATAATTATAGACCTAACCCCCTACGATGAAGAGCATACCTTCAATTGAAAAAGAGAAAAAGAATGGATAGATGAGGACACCGGTAGGGAAAGTAGGTGCATGGAAAGAAGACTTAATGTAGAAAAATGGAAAAAATCCCCTAGCTATTTGCACAAATGGAAAAAAGTTAAAGGTGTAACATGGGTATATATAGCATTTTTGTCATGCGTCGATGGGGTTGTGTAGATGAGGCTGTGTAAATGTAGGGGGGTGCGTATACAAGGCCTAGTTGATGCAGTTGTGCTTTGATTGTTGACCTACATTGATCGTTGAAGAAAAAGTCCACATTTATGAATTGGAGCACAACATGGGGGTGATTTGAGGTTTCAGAGACTAGAGAACAATATGAGTGAAAGAGGAAGGAAGATTATAATTAGAAGAAGAGTCAGAATGAGGATAATTTGATAGTATGAAACTTTGTGGATGAGGGACCGTGCAATGCTTAGCATAGAAATGATCAACCAACCATATCAAGGAAATAGGAGATTAACAAGTGAAACCAAAGGTTATGCAAGTGGGTCCTCCCCATAGCATGTAGTAGCCTTAGTAGTCCTTACATATCATCAACACAGGAGTCCGTGGGCCCCATAGTTAATTAATGGTGATCACGAGTTAATACCCAAAACCATAAGAACTAGCCAAAGAATTAGAAGTTCCAGTGGAGCACGATAGACATTCAAGACAATAAGTGGAAGAAAATGATGAAGAGAGGAGGGAATGAGATGGAATTCCTAATGTTGGTCACATGAAGTCCCTTATGAAGTGTGTAATTAAGTGACCTGGTAGGATTCATCCTTAGTCCAGACCCAAAACCAACCACATGCAGTGACATCACAACAACATTTGAAGACTAGTCCATCCCCTTGGGGCACAAGAATGCTCCCACAAACAACCATCACTCCAACATGAGTGAGCAAGTGGAAGTGAAAAGGGGCTGAGTTAGAAGGGACAAAGCAAGTCCCATAACGAGTACTTATAGCCCGTTAGAGGCGATCTAAGGGGTGTACTTTGAATTCCCATGTGCTTTTTTTTTGTTTTGGGAATCACACCATCCAAAGACCCATGCATTTTTGCATGCATTTGGCCAAGGGGTGTGCTTTGAATCCTCTTTGTGTTTTTTTAGTGATGAGGACCACACCATGCAAGGCCAAATTGCCAAGTGAGTTTTGGTAAGGAGAGGATATGGAGTGGTAAGACATCCATGAGGACACACGGTCACATACAAGGGAATAGAAAAGTAGAAAGAATGTTGCATTCCCCTTGAAGTCACACCCTGTTCAATCCATTGGGTCCTTCTCAAGTCTGGAAACTACACAAGTTATGAATTAATTAAAGTTGTATTTAATTGAAAGGAAGTGCATGTTTCCAAAATAAGGAAAACCATGGAGTGGGTGGATAGGCAGATGATGTGGACTCACTACCTGTTACATGAAATGAGGGTTTAACATGACTGCCTAGAACAACAATGTGAAGGTATGATNTAGATAACTAAATAAAGAAAGAAAGAAACAAAGAGGTGTAAAACAAAAACTTGCAAAAACAACTGAGGGGCCAGTAGAATTGGTTAACATGGAAGGTGATCTCCTACACGACTAAGTTGAGAGGAGGAGATTCAAAAAATGGAACAAGGTTGACTATGTGATGAGAGGATAGTGGCATTGGTTCATTGGAGTTCGTGGAAGGGTTTTAATTATTGTGTATTAACTAACTATGTTTTTGTGGGATCCTCAGGTTTGTGTATAAGCAAGGACCTAGACAAAAAGGTTTTAGAAACAATATAAGGTTCCTCCCACAATGTTTGAAACTTAGTGCGTTGAGGTACATGTGTGGGGTTCTAGTAGAGTATCTTATCTTCACGTCGAAACCTTACCTTTCGAATCCTAAGCTCATGATGTTTTTTATTATAGGCCTTATGGATTTCGTTTGATGATAGGGTTACTAATTGATTCTCATCTAGCACATTCAAGTTGATGAGTCATTCTCATTGTGGTAGTGATAAGTTAAGATCTAAGTCACTGGCGGTAGATAGTGTTCTGAGTTTTGCTTGAATTGGAAGTTCTGGTAGTTTCCCGTAAACTAACTTGTAAGGAGAGTAGCCTATAGGAAGTTTCCATGTGGAGTGATAGGCCCAGAGGGCATCGTTAAGGTTTGTGCTCCAATGCCTCCTATATTTGTTGATGGTCCTAGTTAGGATCCCATTAATCTTCCTATTTGTGACTTCAGTTTGCCCATTGGCTTGGGGGGGATAAGGTGTTGTAAATTTATGTTCGACCCCCAAGTGTTGCATAAGTTTACGAAAAGTGGTGCTCGTGAAATGAGTTCCATTGTTTGAAATGAGTGCACATAGCACCCCAAGCCTGTTTATGATTTGTTATTGGACAAACTGTGCAGCTGTGTTTGAGGAATAGTCGGTTATAGATGCCGCCTCTACCCACTTAGTACAGTAGTCTACTGCAATGATGATGTATGCCTTCCTATTGGACATGGGTGTGATGGGACCCATGAAGTCGATGCCTAAATTATTGAAGGGTTCTAGTGGCTGGATCCATTGTTGGGGTCCCTCCATTTGTGCGGTTATCCCACCATCTCTTTGACATTGTTCACAGGAGCGAGCGAACCAGTGCGCATTTTTGAAGAGTGTGGGCTAGTAATATCCCACAAGCAGGATCTTAATGGCCATGTGTCGTCTAGCATAGTGGCCCCCATAAGGGCCCTCATGAGCATCCTAGAGGATGCGTAGTGTATCCACATTAGGGACACACCATTGAACCAAGCCATCAGCACACACCTTGTAAAGGTGTCCATTGATTTCCATGAAGTGCTTAGCCTTGTGCAGACACTACTTCTTCTTCCAATGATCCCACTCTTTTGGTAATTCTTGTGTTGAGAGATAGGTGAGGATGTCACTAAACCAAGTTGATCCTGTGGGCATCTCCTTATCGATTGCTCCTACAAAGAGAAGTTCATTTGGAAATTGATTGGAGAGTGGCTCCTCCTCCTCTACACCATCCCATTATAACCGAGATAAGTGATCAGTGATCACATTCTCAGTTCCCTTCCTATCTACCATAGTAAGGTCAAATTCTTAAAGGATCATAAGCCACTGTATGATATAGGGACTCACTGTTGGTTTGTTCATCAAGAACCAAATGGCATTGTGGTTAGTATGTACAAACACCTTGTACCTGAGCACATAGTATTAGAATTTTTCTAAGGCGAACACCATCGGCATTAATTCCTTTTCGGTGGTGGTGTAGTTGAGCTGAGCACCCACAATTCTTTGACTTGCATAGTTGATATAATATGGGCATCTCTGATCATCCAATTGTGCAAGAATTGCTCCCAATGCATAATTAGATGCATTTTTCATGATATAAAAAGATCTGCACTAGTTGGGTGCCCATAGAATTAGAGTTTCTACAAGCTTCTATTTGAGTGCTTGGAATGCGAATTCACATTCCCTGGTCCAGCTAAATGGAACATCTATCTTTGTGAGTTCCACAAATGGCTTGGCCATCTTCAAGAAATTCTCGATGAAGCATCGGTAATAACTAGTGTGGCCAAGGAATGACTGAACATCTTTTATAGTACTCAGTTGATTGGTGATTCCTTGGATGACCCTGATTTTTTCATGATCTACACTAATCCCTGCTTGTGAAATGCGGTGCCCCAGAACAATGTCCTCTTGGACATCAAGTGGCTCTTTTGCCAATAGAGTTGTAAATTTGTTTCCATACATCTTTTTAAAACTTTCCCAAGGTGGTTCAAGGCTTCTTCAACTGTTGCTCCATAGGTAGAGAAGTTATCCATGAATATTTCTACTCCATTGCCAATTTGTTGCTGAAAGATGTTGAGGACAAGGTGTTGGAAGGTTGTAAGCGCATTGCAAAGGTCAAAGGACATCTTCTTATATGTGAAAGTCCCCCAGAGACTTGTAAATGTTGTTTTGGCTTGGTCTTCAGGTGTGATTTGGATTTGGTTATAGCCACTATAACCATCCAAAAAGCTATAGTAACAATGTTTAGCAATAGTATCCAACACTTGATCCACAAATGGAAGTGGGAAGGGATCCTTGGAAGTCACCATGTTTAGTAGTCGAAAATCTATATAGACCATCCATTTGCTATCCTTCTTTGGCACAATAATAAGTGGGCTGACCCATTCACTATTTGCAATAGAGTAGATGAACCCTACCTTCAAAAATTGTTCAATTTCATCCTTAACAACTTGCTTTAATTTGGGGTTCAACTATCTTTGTGGTTGTCGTTGTGGCTTCATGGAGGAGTTGATATAGATCCAATGTTGGCATACCCTTGGTCAACTTCCGTTAATTCATGATATGACCATGTAAAAGAAGCCATCCATTTGTTCACCATTTTTAATAATTTTCTCTTTTTCTCAGGAGAAAGAGTGGCATTGATGATTACCAGCTTTCCGTTCTATAAGAATGCATATTCCAGATTGGTCGGTAAGGTTTTCAGTTCCAAGGGCTCCTGTCTAAAGCTCTCAAGGATCTGTAGCTTTCCCTAATCATCATTTTGATCAATAGCGGAGACTTGTTGATGGACCTTTTCCAATTCATCCATGCTTTTCATATAGGCACATACGAGGCCCTCAGATGGTTCTATGCATAAATTGCTACTATTAGAGTTAGTGGTCAGCCATTGGGTGCCTTCTTGATTTGTGGCTACTGTGTATAGGTATTGTTGAACTTGTGATTCTTCAGCACACCGACTGCATGCTTGAATAGATGTCCACTTAGCAAACCAAAGTTGCTGCACACAGTTGCACCCTAAGTCACTATACACGATGCATGGAATGCACTTCTTCTTGATCTTCCCAAAATAATTTTATTTTAAAATTTCAAGGGAAAGATCTCAAAGTTCCAATCGTGCATCCACCATGCTGAGCCAGGCTCTCTCCATTATGATTGGGAAATTCCCCTTGCAATTGTTAACCAGGATGACTAGGAAGTCAGCAGGATAGGACCACCCACAAATAATGGTCACGATATCTTCTACCAATCCCAAGGGTATAGTTATGGATTGGTCCACCAACTCGAGCTAAATGTTTCTTTTCTTCATTAGGGGTAGGTTCTGAGTCTTGTACATATCATGTGAAATCAAATTGACACTTGACCCCAAATCCAAGAGAACTTTGCATGGCTCATTTCTTGCCACTTGAAGGTATATGAGGGGACTCCCTAGATCAGTCAACTTCTGATGGAGATGACCTACCTTTATCCAATCCATCACAATGTGTGTGAGCATGACAGTTTGTACTATGGAGGGTGTTTGATTTGAAGGTTGCCTAAAGGGTTGAATACTGGAGTTGATTGGAGGTTTAGAGGCACTGGCCGCAGGTGAATGTGAGGGTATGTTAAGGATAGTGGGCCAGAAGAAAGGGCATTTCCATGGTTCTAATTTTGGTCCACTTGGCTGAGATGCCGATTGTAAGTTGACAACCTTCGTGGCGTTACATTGCTATGGCTGTGGTGGTATCTTTCCCTGCATAGGTTGAGCAGGAGGTAGCTGAGTGGGGTGTTGATGAGTAGGGATAGTAGGAGAAGGTGATGGAGGATAGTATAGATATGGGTTATCTCCTTAGGGTGATGGAGACTATGTTCAAAAGTATTCTAGGGGGTGGTAATGAGTTTGAAATGTCGCATGATTAGAAGAGTCCCACAAGTAGACTGGTTGCTGAATGTAGTACCCGTAAGGATTTGGTTGTCGGTAAGGGTACTGCTACCTTCAAGGTGGCATCCCCCATGATTTTGGATGTTGCCATTGCTGATAATACTCATAGGGTTTCGGTTGTGCTCCACTTGGATAATATCCTTGTGGCTAGTGAAACTTCTTGGGATTTCCTTGTGGATAAGGCAATCTTCGAAGTGTTTGCCTTTTTGCCAAATGAGGGTTCAGCGCATACACCCTAGACTCTTGTAGACGTGACACCACCAAGAAACACCCCTTAGGATGTTCATACTAGCATATGTCACATCCATCATCCTCCTCTATGTCAGAGTCTGCAACCCATTTTGCTACTACAACTTTGCCCTTACCTTTATGATAGGCATGTTTAGCTTCTATTCTCCTTTGCTGATCTCGCTCATTACTTTGCTCTTTGGATTCCTCCGTGATCTTTAGGATGCTTTGGAACCTTTCATTCAAAGAGTCCCACATCTTGTCAACCTTGACCAAAATTTTAGAAGAAAATTTTTGTATGGGCAAGGTTTTTCAGTTCACTCTTTACAAAATTGGACTTCCTTCCTTCAGATGGAAGGATCCTGATTATATTCTTCTACACTCTCTTTTTTCCTTAATTCCCCTTCCTCTTTGGCCACCTGCTCAATGAGATGTTGTAGTTGATGGGCCCTCAATTCATATAGCTATCCCTAAGCGTAAACACCCAGGGTCTTTCTTGTTTCAAAGTGGAGCCCATCTATGATATGGTAGAGCTGTTTCCACTGAGAGTAGCCATGACTAGGGCATTAGTGTAACAATGAGTAATATCTGCCCATGGCTACATCCAAGGGTTCATGACCACCCTATTTCCACCCTTGGATCTATCATCTTAGGTTAGCCACTCTGGAGTAGGTTTGATACTTATCATTGAAAATTTATAGCATTGTACTCCATCTCCTAATTGATTCCAGCTCCAAAGACTAGTACCAGGTTTTTTCTTTCTTGATGAGTGTTCAAGGGAACAACTTGAGTTTTTTCCAATCATTGTCTATGTTTTAGAGGGTGCAAGCATTATGGAATGCTTGCAAGTGAGTCTGTGGATCACAATTGTATCCCCCTTCAAATTCGGAGATATTATTTATGTCAAGGTGCTTGATCCAACTATCTTTCAAGTGCCTACTAGGTATTTGAACCGCCTCGACTATGTTAAGCATGCTTTGAGTAGCCAATAGTGGTTTATCCGAGTCATAGTCCTATTGTTGGCCACATCATCTATGACGATTTTGGCTACCTCTCCTTTCTTGATGGTGAGACTCACGTGATTGGTCATGCTTTTCCTCACATCGTCCCCATCGGTCCTTATGATCCTATCAATCTTTTCAATTTTCATTACTCTGATCCTTCCTACTACGGTTGCGATCAGAGTTAGAACTTGGTGAAGACAAGGTGGAACGAGAAGATGGAGAAGAGGGAGGAGAACTGCCACTGCCCTGGTGTTGATCTCCTCCTCTACTCTAATGACAACCCCTATCTTCATGTCCATCTTTCCCCTTGCCACGATCTTTCTTGCATGATCCTTCATCATCCTGGTGCTCCCGGTCACTTGATTATTTACTTTGGATGATGGAATGGATGATTTGATGCATCAAAGGAGTTTTGGCTAAATGGGAATCAAAAAAATAAGATTCCTCATCATCATGCAGGTCTTGCAAGAACAAAGAGTTACTAAAGTGTTTCCCCTTTAAGTGTTCATGGCATTCCACCTATTGCCAGTCCCATGCATGTTGTGCTTTAGTTGGATGAAAATCTCGGTAGTCATGATCCTCCATTATGTATTCTACACTGTGGTCCTGAATGCCTAGTCTGGTAAGATTTTGAAGTAGCATTCTAGGAACCAACCGATCAGGAGATAATATGATGTTACCCTCCATGTTCCATCATCACAGATGCTCATCCTGATGTAGGATAAAGGTGAAGTTGGGGATATACTCATCTGGATGTGCGTATACCACCTGACACTCTTGTCGCACTAGTGGGTTGGATCTGTCTCACCTGTGAGAGAAGACGTTTTTGATATTAGATAACAACTCAATAGGTGTGCCTCATTCTTTTACTTGAATTGCCTAGTGTGCGTAGATTTCACTATCCTAGGTCCATTCCAATGAAGTGAATGATGATCTTGTTAAGACTAGATAACACATGTAAGACTAACAATCCCTGGCAATGGTGCCAATGATGAGCAACGAGGTACTCCTATACCCAACCATACAAATCATGGGCATTCATGCATGACTCAGTCGAATTTTGCAGACTGCAAGCACTTACATACACCGAAATCTAGCTAGCAAGACTTAGTTAGAATGGTCGTTGTCTTCCCAACCTCACTTGTGATGTTCTAAAGCGATGATTCAGTGAGATTTAGGCAAATGATTTTTATTGGTTTTCTTTTTATCTTTTAAAGTCTAGTTCTTTAATTGTAGGGAATAAAAAGTTGTGTAATCTATAATTATTCTACCCTATCACTTAACTCTCTCGAGCCCATATTTTGTGCACATCCTAAGCATACCCTAACCATTGCTAGGTTACCAAATGTTAAGCATCACTAGGTTACCAATTGTTTGATTTATATTCGAGATGGTCATGCCTATGGTTCTCATAAAATATGAAAGGAAAATAACTATAAAATGATAACAATAAAAGCTTCTGAAATTATTAAAGCATTGAAATATTAAACTATTAAAATGCTTAAGTGATTAAATCCAAATGCTACAAGGAATGCTCATAAAGCTCGTCTTTATTGCTAGTTATGCTAATGGGCTTAGGTACATTAGCACTCGAATAAAGAGTCATACACCTTTCTCACACCTGCTATGGGCACTTGGAAAATATTCTAACTCTTATGGGAACAAACTGCAAATTTTTCACTACAACTACTCAAAAAGTTACCATAAATGTTGTGGGTGTGCGCATATTTATAGCAAGAGACAGACTTTGCATTAACGGGGTCATGTTAACTCATGGACGAATACGTCAATGGGGTCACGTTAATGTGGTCACATCAACGAGGCTATGTTAATGTGGCCTACTCGACATATCAACTGAACACTTCATCAACCATGTTATCTTTATCATATGGTAAAGGGTTTTCTAGATCCAAAAAGTAGTTTTATAAAGAACCTCCACCATGTAAGCTTCCCATTCTACTTGCATTCTTAGAACCGAAATTTGATTCTACTAAGTAGAGAAAAAATGTTTCTATAGGTTATGTCATCATTCAAAGGAAACCACAAGAAGAGTGTTATTTGTAGAATCAAAATTTGGTTCTATAAGTGGGTGTGTAAGTGATTCTTCTATGTTAGCTCTTTCATAAAATGGTTTTGTACAACCAAAAAGCCATTCTATGAACAGAAATTAGAATGGTTCTATGAGCTATATTAACTTATTTGTAGAATGGGTTCATAGAACCAAAATATGGCTTTTCAACAAGCCCACTTTTCAACTCTACCCTGTTAGCATTGAAAAGTGAAAAATTTCAAAGAGCTAGAGAAGTCATCTAAAATAGGTTCTTGAGATAGCTTATCACATAAGCTTCTAAGAAATGTAGGTTCATAGAACCAAAAACAGGTTCTACAAAATGCTTCTACAAGAAAAAGCTAAATGATTTAGCAAGCTACATTAGATTAAAAAAGCTTATGTCAGGCCTACATAAGTTACAAATCCAATTTGTGCATATTCACATTTCACTTTTAATCCAACTCAATAAGTTATGAATATAAAACATAAAAGAATATGATGCAGCATGTAAAAGTAGAAATTGGTTCCATGAAGAGGCTTGGACTTATTCTACCATGTTGACTTTGAAAGAGTGTTGCACTTAGATTTAAAATTTGGTTCTATAAGTAAGTGTGAGATTGGTTCTACCATGTTTGCTTGAAAAACTAGTTTATAGAAACAAAATTCAACTCTAAAAATGGATCAAGAATAAGTTCTATGAACCATATTAGCTTTAAAGAATTAATAAGCTCATTAGATTGGGAAAGTAAATCTAGAAAGATGAACCTCAAGTAAACTTTGCCATGTCAGCTTCTATATGATGCTAGTTTGTAGAACCAGAAGTTGGTTCTACAAAAAAAAGCCAAAACTATTCTACGAGCCACATCATAAAAGTGTATTAAAATAAACTTATTTGTAGAACTAGAATTTAGCTCTATAAGCAAGTGTGAAAGTAGCTCTTCCATGTCAGCTTTCATACAGTATAAGCTGATAGAACTAAAATTTGATTCTACGAAGAAGTTAAAAAAGATTTCTACATGCCATGTCATCATCATGAAGCATGAAAAGAAAGACACTTAAGAATTGTTCTTCCTTGTCACCCTTTGAGTGGGGAGGATTTATAGAACTAAAAATTGGTTCTATGAAATGGTTTCAAAATTTTTCTACGAGTTGTGTCAGCTTATTTATAATATACGCTAGTAGAACAAAAATACAAGTAAGCTTTGAAATGGATCTATAAGTCACGTAAGCATCAAAGGTATAAAGCTTTAATATGGGGCCTATTATAGATTATTTTGTACATGGTAAATTATAGTTTTAATCTAGCTTAGTTGAGCTCATCATATAAATTTTTAAGAATTTAAAGAAAATCAAAAGTCATGTAAGCTTAAGACAAAATAAAAGCTTGTAGAACCAAACATGATTCTATGAATCAGCTCTGTGAGTTAGCCAAAAAACCACTTTGCCACATCAGCTCCTTTGTTGAATGAGTTCATAGAGTATGAAAATGGTTCTATGAACAAAGTTTAAAAGCTAGAATTGAGAATACTTTGCCATGTTAGTTTTAAAGAAGAAGATCACTTGTAAAGCTAAAATTTGATTCTACTAGCAAATGTATAAATAGCTCTTCCACATTAGCTCCTTTATAGAATGAACTTACAAAACCAAAACTCAGCTATACAAATAGGTTTGAAAAGAGTTCTACAAGCTGACATCAACATTAAGATAAATCTACTATGATAAGAATAGGTTGACTCATTGAGCCTAAATCCTTAAGCTTTTAATGAAGTAGGTCAACGAAATCAAAGCTTGTAACATGTGTTGTAGACTAAGTTGAACAACCACTATTTAGGAAGTGAATTAAAGAATAAAGCTCTAAATATTAATAAGTGGAATCTAGGTAGATTTCAAACATGAAGCCATTAGCAAGCAAAGTTGAGAGCTAAAATAGAGTCGAGAATAAAGACAAAGCAACCATTGAAGCATGAAGAAAAGCTCAAGAACCCTCACTAAATCCTTTTGAGAAATAGCCAAGATGTTGCATAAAGAGAAGGAAGAGGTGCCCAAAAAATTTCAAGATGTTGACACTTTTGCTTTCTTAGAGTACTTGTAGTACTTCAAGCTAAACATTTGCTAGCTCTAGAAATGCATCGATGCAATGTGCTTAGAGTTAGAAGTGAAGGAGGTAGACCTATCTAGCTTTGATGAAGATCAAGATTTAATAGAGAAATTAGGATTTCAATCCACAAAATGATGGAAGAATGGTAGGAAATTTACAAGAAAACAAGGCTCCATAGGATTGGTTTTTGGCCTAGGGAATATCTTATCAGAAATTTTTTGAATCGTCTAATAGCAGAAACAATTTATGAGAAAGACAATCTATAATTTAGAGTGAACATAGAGCACTATATTAACATGATTATTAAGAAGGTGTACGATGCCTACAAGGTAATAGAATGAAACCTTACTAAAATAGAAGCTCATTAGTGTAATGAGGAGGTGCTGAGCACCAAGTTCTAGAACCATCTTGATTTAAGAAAAACCATCAAGCTACCATCAACCAATTTATCAAAGGCTTGGAAATATGGAAAAGTGAGTTGTAAAGCTTCAAAGCTCAAGATCCCTCATAGAATTTTTATTTTCACTTTGAAATTTGTTCTGGCTATGAGATTAATACTATTACTAATTAGTATATTTAAGCCTAGGTAGTTTTAGAGAATAAGAGATATTTCTTTCCTTTACAATATATGAATAATGCATTACAATAAAGCCTATTTGAAATTCATGAGCAAGGGGTTTAATTGAATCTTAATTTATTTTTATTAGATTATTTGTTTAGTGAGGTCCCTGATCCTAAGAGAATAGCCCCAATTTTTATAGATGACACATTGCAAAGAAAATATCATCCACAGGATCTCTGTTACAACTTCTTCCAAGTTGTCTACTAGAAAAGCTACTCCAATGCATAGGATATAAAGATTTCAATGAATTTTTTTACCACTATTTAATAAAGTTGATATTAGGAGCTTTTCTACCAAGGGTACGCTAGAAGATTATTAATGAAATAAGAAAAAAATGCCATGGAGCTATCTTTCTACATGCTCATTACACTTAGATCCTCATAGCAAGTTTTAAGGGAAAGACCTTCAAGTTATCCAAGTTTGTAGCTCCTTACTTAGTAGCCTTAGAATTTGGGCATCATATGTGAGAGAGCACTCTACAACATGACTATAAGCATAAGGAATTTTTTTGCTTAAATTTGGCTTTTACAAATTTATTAATTTCGGGCATTTGAGAGAAATGACAAGAAGATACTAGGAATAATGTAGCTTTTCTTTGGCTCCCAAAAGAATATACTCCACTGCCAAGAGTAGAAAGGTTCATTACCTAGATGATATTAATGTACTCTATCTTAGAGAGATGGATAGGAAGGTCGACCAAGCCAAGGATAAATCTCCAACATAACTGAAAAAGAACCTATCAATGAAGTTGTTAGTTGTAGCTTGTGATGCACTAGTTATTGAAGTATGAAGATGGGTGGAAGATAGAGATCATCATTTGACCAAAGATTTCTTAGAAGAACACTTATCTTAAATGAAGGAAAATTATTTTTCTTAGGACTTACCAAAACTAGAGAATGCAATGCTTAATGAGAGGTTTCCTCTTAATAGAGCTAAATGTGCAAGAGTCAGAGCCATGAGGAAGGCCAGAGTTGAGCAAGAAAAGGCCATGAAGGAGCAACAATAATAGTAGCTACAAGAGAAACTAAGATTAAGAGAGTTACAATAGTAGAAACTATTATAGTAGCCAAAACTGATAGAATTGTAGCAATGAAAATAGAAGGAAGGATAACTCTCATTGTTTGCTCTTACTATCCTAAATTTCCCTTTAGGATACTTGATGAAAAGAGGAGTATGATCTTTTAAGATCAAGTAGAAGGAGGGTAGAATTATGCCGAGCTAGAAGCTTCCTACTAAGCTTGAAAGAGAAGCCCTTGTCATCTTTCAATGTAATGAATATGACCCATAAACAAGGAAGTAAAAGCTTGTGGTGTTACTTGAAGACATGTTAGGAACCATAGCTACTCTAATTAAGGATATGGGGTAGATAGCTGATGGTTAGATAACAAATCTTAAGGAGTTTTTATTACAGAATGAAAAGGAGAAGTCTAAGTTGTAGGAAGAAATGAATGGCTTAAGAGAGGAGAATAAATAGTTGAAAGCAATGATAACCATTAAGGTATCATTGTTGAAAATAAGGAGCATGAAGCAACTCAATTGGAAGAAATATTAGCTATCACTAACTTAGAATTGGCATAGGCCAAAAAGGGAAAAGCCTTGGATTATTCTTACCTAGATGTACCAGATTTCAAAGATGTAATTACTAAACTTAATTACAATAGAGAATGGGTATAAGAGAGTAAATAAGAAATTATGAAGATCAAATAAAAACAAGGTATTTTTGTAGAAATGAAGAGAAGAGCTCAAGAGATATATGAGTTAGCTAGAATGAAAAGAGAAGTACTGCCTTTATACAAATAAAGTTTCTTGGATATGATGATGATAGTAGTTACAGAGATTATGGATGAAATTACTAAAAAATAATCTTGATTTAGAATAGGATTGTTCTAATGTAAGAGTTGGGCTAACATGATTAACCAATTCAATAATAGAATTAGAGTTAGATAGGTTAGGAGTTAAGGACATTGTCAAAGGGCTTAATAGCACTTAATCAGATATAATATATCAAGCCATTAAAGTTCTTCTCAATCATGAGAAACTAATGCAACAATTATCAGTGGAAGGATTCTAGATTCAAAAGATGAGAATAATTTTTTGGAAGCTAAATAGTTATCTAACATTTTATAGTTATATGAGTAGAACATGAGATAACTATAGCTTTAAACTCTTGTAATGATTGCAATTGTTATAGGTTGCAATGTAAAGCCTAAAGTAGATTTGTTTAAGGGGAATCTTTGGGGGAAGACGTTAAGAGGAATTAACTCTTGGAAGATCTTTTGTACAATGGTATTTTGAAGTTAAAATTTAATTCAAATTAATGTTTAAGATATTATGCAATTTTACTGTAACACTTTTCAAAATTCTTTGAATCTTACTCTATTTTTGGTTTTCTTGTGGAATTTTCTTTTGGCTCTCTTCTGGAATGCACCATCGTACTAGTCCATCAACACATATCTTATAAATATTTTCATTAATTTCCATATATTGTTTAACTTAGTGGAGCGATTATTCCTTTTATTTCTTATTCCACTCAACAAAAAGCTCTTGTGTTGGGAGGCAATTCATGTTATCAATAATCCATGACTTTTCTATTAAGTTGATAGGAATTATTGTTCTTGTAAATAAATTTTCATCAAAAAATTGATCTGATAATGGTTCATCATGTTATTGTAGTTTCCATCTTAGTCTTGACAAATGATCAACTCCAACATTTGTAGTTTCCTTCTTGTTTGTTAGATAATGTTCATCATGTTTTTGTGGTTCCCATCTTAGTCTTGACAAATGATCAGCTACAACATTTTCAATTTTCTTTTTGTCTATCATGTTGATGTCAAACTCTTGTAATATCACAAGTCATTGTATCACCCTTGGAGTGACCATTGGTTTATTCATTAGAAATTTGATAGCACTATGATTTTTGTGGACATAAATAGGGCACCTAAGCATACAACATTAGAAATTTTTAGGTGCATACACCATAACCATAAGCTTGTTTTCTATAGTGGTGTAATTATGTTATGCCTCGGCAATGCTTCAATTGACATTGTGTATGTAATATGGTCTTTTTGATCATCAATATGAGTGAGTACTTCTTCTAGTGCATAGTCTAAAGCATCTGTCATAATGTGGAAGGTCTTAGACTAATCGAGGCTTGAAGGATTGGTGTTTCTATTAGCTTTTGTTTTAATGTCTCAAATGCCTTCTCACATTATTTTTTCTATTAGAATGATGCATCTTTCTTTGTAAGTTCTACTAGTAGCTTTGTGATCTTTGAAAAATTCTCAATAAACCTTCTCTAATATCCTATATGATCAGGGAATGATCTAACATCCTTAACAGTTTGTGGCCACTAGGTGATATTTTCAATGACTCTTATCTTGTTAGGATTTACCTCTATTTCTTTTTGAGATATTTTATGTCCTAGAATAATACCATCTTGGACCAATAAATGGATTTTCTACAAGTTGATTTTTAGATTAGTTTCAACACATCTTTTTAGAAAATTATCTCATTAGGAACACTTGATTGTTGGATGATAAGATTGATGAGTAATGGGGGTTCATAGATACATTCTTGTGAGTACATCCCTAGTATATCTTGGCAAAGAGTTTGCCCCAGGTCAAATGGTTATCTTGTGAGTAATAAATACAACACAAAAGCTTGAGATGGAAGTAAGTAATCATATCTCCCACATTTCACACTAATCTTGTACATTACAACAAGAAAGAGTGTGGATGCATCTTGAGACATTTGGTGCCTATGCAACAAACCTTCTACAAAGATACCGTAGTTCCAAACAAAGCATAATAGAATTCATCATATGTGATTGGTATAATTCCATTGTTGAAACTGTCATTTATAGAGTGAATAACCACACAACGAACATCTACCCTAGATATCCCAAGAAAATTGTTATGAAGAGGCCTGAACTATTATTCCTCCCACCATTAAAGTAAAGGTTCCAACTAATGCGTTTGTAATAATAATATTATTGAAAAATTTTCTAATGAGAATTTTTGAAATGCATGTAGACACGGTGATGAAAGAGACCCAACCAATGGCTTCAGAGTATGAAAATAACTCACTTTGATGCTTCTTCCTAAAGTGTAAGTTTCTTTTAGAAATGATAGAGACATATTCATTATTCTCAAACTTGTTTTGTGCATCAGAAGATCTGAGTTGGAGTTTGTAGGAGTTTGATTTTGTTGCTCCCCCAGTGCTTATTCTTGTTGCTTCCCCTTGACTCTTCTTGGATTTTCATTGAGGATATCTTGAGGTTTGTTCCTTCTAATGTGCCATGGAGATCATGCTCTAAGGAAAGTGCTATTACTATAGGAGAGGATTTCAAGTTATCTAGGGTAGGATGTCTTCTAGCAAAGTGAAGGTATGAAGAAGATAAGAAAATGATCTTTTTAGAGCAAGAGATGTCATAGGTTTCACGTGGTGGAGATGTCTTGGGAGGATGCAAGATGTCTTGTTCTAGACTAAATAAAAATAGGCAAGATGTCTTGGGCATGTTAGAGACATCTTGTTACAAGGGAAGATCTCTTCCCAAAGAAGTCTTGTGAAATAGTAAGATGTCTTCTCAGTAGTCAAAAACATCTTGACCAAGGTAGACCAAAGCTTTTTGAACTACAAATAGAAAATGGTAGATATGACCTTATAGAGATTAATTCTTATTTCTTGTTGTGACTTCCTCAAGCCTTTTAATGTATTCTTGTCAAGTTCTCACACAATCAAGCAAGGAGTCCTTGAAAAACTCTCAAAATATTTAATTTAATATTACCCTTATAATAAAATATTTATCATGATTAAATTTTCTAAATATTATTTAAATATATACTAGTATATATATTATTATTATTTTCTTATGTGATTCAAAGAAAGGAGAGGAGCAAACAAATGAGAAACAGTTCTTACTAGTTCTTATGTTGTTTGCTCAAATTATTAACAAGCTTTATGTAAGTTTAGGTCGAGGTCTTTCATTATAGAGTGCCTATTTTGCTTTTTTGATACTAAAATATTTATATAAATCTCTTGATCTCTTCGGGATGTTTATTTTATGATTTTGCTTTGACCCTCCATTTTCATGAGTGGTTCTTTCTAGGAGAGAAGCAGGAGGACTTGTTTCTTCATCTTACTTTCTCAACTTAGGTCTTCAAACCTTTCTAACCTACAAGTCATGCCCTCTTGGATCCTTTTGATAAGAACATGTAGTCAAATGATGTTTTAGCTATAAATAAAAATGTGATAGTTTATGCCCAAATTCTCTACAATAAAAACACATAGTTCTTCTTATTTGGGCAAGATATTCAAACCTAGGTATGTACTCCTATTTTGGTAAGGTACCTATGTATGTCTTCTTATTTTTTGATCCTTTTTAGTTATTTAGGTCTCTACCTTGTCCCAAAATGATTCATGGTGTCTCCTTCCCTCTTGTGAGCCTCTCATTAATAAGCTTTACATATGCAAGTTCCTTATTTACTTGCTCAAATGATAGGGTTAGTTTTTGAGCCTTAGTCTTAAGGTTTAAATTTTTCTTTTTAAGAGTTATGCATTTAGGATTGAGTTGAGTTAATTTTATCTCTTTGACATGTAAAGCCTTCTTCATTTTAAAACTAGATTTTGAAAAAAATTATTTCATTACAAAACATGTCATACCTTTCTTCAATTGTACCTTTAGGTTCTTTAGATTCTTTCATGTTGTCAATAGGAATATCATGTGCAAGGGTCATGTAGAGAAGATGTGAGCTTGATCATGAATTATCATTTTCCTCTTCATTGTATTCATCATCCCAACTAGTGTAGAAATTTATTTTCTTCCTCTCAACTTCGATGAAATCCTTCTTTTGCAACCTGTTAGCACTAGGATATTCACAGTCCACTTGGCCTCTTTCACCACATACCTAACATTCTATAGAAGAAGCATCAGAATTTGAACTTTTGAATTACTTTTTTCATTACCTTTGGTGCTAGGTTGGTTGAAGTTCTTCCCTTTATGTGCTAGAAGCCTCTTTACTCTTCCTATTAAGAGAGCTAGTTCATCATCACTATTTTCATCACATTCTAAAATCTCCTTTTTAAAAGAGCTTTTAAGTGCTATAGGCTTTTTTCTTGATGACACCTTCACTTATCAAATTCATCTCATAGGCTATAAGTGTAGTTTAAAGTTCAAATTTAAGTATAGAGAAATATCAAATTTCTTCCTTGGTAGTAATTTTGGGTCTAAATTTAGATTGTAAAGTCCTGATCATCTTAATAATAACTTCATTTTTAGGTAATCTTTTCTCTATTTCTGTAATAGCAACTTCTATTTCATTGGCCTCATGAAAATAATCTTTCATTCTTTCTCCTTTCTTCATTTTAAATTTTTCATATTCACTTTGAAAGATTAAAAGTTTAAATTATTTAACTATTGAGGCTTCCTCATAAGTAGCTATAAAAACTTCCCAAATTTCATTAGTTTTTTTACACCCAACTAATCTATTAAATTCAGGTTTATTAAAAGCACAATAAAGATCATTTTTAGCTTTTGAATCAAACATAAATTTGTTCCTATCTTTATTAGACCACTTATCTCTTTGTAGTGTAGTGCCTATTGTGTTATTGATGGGTTGAGTGTATCCTTCTAGGATGGAGTCCCGTACTTCAAATTTTATGGATTCAAAGAATCCTTGCATCCATGCCTTTCAGTATCAGAAGTTGATCCCATCAAACATTGATGGTTTATGATAAGATAACCCCTACATAGGTTACTCTTGAGTTATTACACTCACACAAAGAGTACCAAGGCTCTAAAACCACTTAAAGATTGAGAACTTAGAGGGGCTGAGTAAGTTCAAGCTAACAATACCCAACTTTTGCTTAGTTGATTTATGTGGTTCCTTAACTTAGATACATTCACACTTAGAGGGTAGAATCTTTGGACTTTGTTCCTCAAAAATGTGGTTTCAAGGGCACCACAGCCTTTATAGGTTAACCTCTATAGCTTTGTAGTGGATGCTTTCTCTCAGAAACACATCGAACCCCTTAAGGTCTTACATGACAAACAACATATAACATCTCAAGGCTTACAACAAGAAAAGGAAATCATAGAAGAAATGAACTAAACTTCTGATTCATTTCTTTAAGGTACACAATATAATATAACACATGATAGAGAATTAAGGTTCTTAAATTTTACAAAAATGAATATAATTTCTTGGGTAATTTCTCGATGAAGGATTGTAATGTTCCTTTGAGTATGGCCTTTACAAGGCCTGACAATCTCATTATTTTTCCTACTTTGTAGGGGAGATGTCTTGTTTGAAGCGAATACATCTTTAATAAGATGTCTTCTTGAAGCCAAGATGTCTTGTAGGAGACGTCTTATCTTAGGACAAGATTTCTTGTCTCTGAGGGAGATGTCTCCTATTTCAGAAAGACATCTTGATCAAGACCAAAACTTCTTAGTTGAGATGTCTTATGGTAGTGGGGGTGTGTCTTATTAGTCTACAAGATGTCTTCTCTTGGCTTGGGATGTCACTTGTTCTCATGATCTTCTTTGGATTCCTCACATCTTCTCCTGAACTCCATATTTCCAAATCATCCATTCTGGCTCTTTTTTTGGATTCTTTGGTGTTACAATTTAGCTTCCTTAGGCTTGTAAGATCTCATGAGACAATTTATATATCCTTCATTTTCAAGGTTTTGACACACCAAAAAATAAACACTTATATATTCTATATTTCTATCTTGATTCATTCAACTTTTCTAAAAAGAAAGTAGTAAGTCTACATTGTTATGAAAGCATCCCTTTAATGGTAAGTCCACTTGCATCCATCTCTACCTAAAAAGGCTTCTGAAAATCTAGTATTGTAAGTACTTAGTCATGAGTTACTTTTATCTTCAACACATCAAAACTTCTTTGGGTCTCATCACCTCACCTAAAATCTTTATTCTTCTTAATCAAAAAAAAAAAAAAAAACATAGGCTAATAAACATCCCTAAAATTTTTTATGAACCTCCTATAAAAACTTGCTAAACTAGTGATCTTATCTTCTTAACATTTTTAGGATTTGGTGAATCTCTAATAGTTCTCACCTTGGTATCTTCCATCTAAATTAAATTTTTAGAAATCAAATATTCTAAACATGTGATCTTCCTCTTGAAGAAATGACTCTTTTTCACATTAATCACCAAATATGCCTCCAATTTAAGACACATTCTTCTCAAGTGATCCAAGTACTCTTCCTCATTAGAGCTGTACATGAAAATATCATCAGAGAAGATAATGCAATACTTACTAATTAATTTGTTTAGTACATAATACATAAACCTCATGATTGTGAGCCCAAATGGCATCACCGATCATTAAAAATATCCATATGATGTTTTGAAAGCTATCTTTCTTTCATCACCAAGCCTAATCTGAATTTGATAGTATTCACTCATTAAATTAATTTTATTGAAAGCTTCTACATTAGTAAGGACGTCAACAATATCATCCATCATTAGAATAGAAAGCTTGTGCTTTACTATTATCCTATTCACTACCCTCGAATCAATGCACTTTTTTCATTCATCATTGTCCTTCTTTTACACAAGTACTACTAGAACTACATAAGTTGAAATAAATTTACTCATAAAATGATTTACAAGTAACTCCTATACTTGTCTTTACAATTCAGCCTATTAATTTGGTGTCATCTGGTATGCTTTCTCATGTAGAAGGGTAGCACTAAGGATGAAGTCAATTTGGTATTAAACATTCCTTATTGATGGAAAATCATTCAATTTCCCCTTGAACACCTTGGAAATTTTCTTCTTCAAGCCTAGCACACTTACTAAGATTTCTACATTCACAACATCATGGTTAGAAAAAATCACAAAATTAGAACTATATTTATCATGTTTTTTAATGTATTTCTTCTCTCCTAGAAGAATTAATAAAGTATTAAGTAAGATTTGTTGCCTCACTTGTTCAACTATCATAGGAATCAACTCATGAATTCTATCAGGTCTAGCTACACTCCACACATTTCTTACTTCATCAAACTAAGCATCATTATTAAAATTTCAAGGCCTTCTAAGAATTACATCATGATAATCAATTTGTAATACATTAGATTTCATAACATCATGATAACTTCCAATTTTAAATTTTAAGACACATTACTCTTTCACCTCTTAACATAAGTCTCTTAACAACTGATGGACTTTGTAGGGTCTAGGATAAAGATTTTTCACTAAGCCCAATCTAGCAACTACCCTCAAAGAAATAACATTTTCTTGGGCTTCTCCATCAATCAAAATATGAATCCATTTTCCACTAAGTAAACATCTAGGCCTAATATGAAATAACAATGTTTTTTATAGATGATCTTCTCTATTCACATTCACCATAAATGCACATGAATTCAATTTAGAAACTTCTTTAATTTTAGAACCATTAGGATTACCTCTATAAAGAGCTTAGCTTGATGTTTCCTCTACCTTCATGGCTTGTGCATTTACCAAGTTGAAGCCATACCTTCTAATTTGAATTCGGCAATAGGTACCCTCAATTGATTTGACCTCTTCCAACTCAAAATGTTTCTCAAGTGCCTTCAACTAACTTGTAAAATAATTAGTGCCATCTACACTATTGAAATTCTTTAGTTCCACATAAAAAAGATTACTAGCAATTTTAAATGCTCTAGCAAGCTTTACTTCATCTTTATCATCAAGCTTACTATGAGAAGAAGCTGTTGACCTTTTGCTATGTCAAAATGTTAAAGAAAATGGAGTACAAGGACATTTTTGTGGTTGTTATATTTATAGGAGTAAGAGTAAAGGATTAAAAGACTCACAAGTGAATTCAGGATCACAAAGACTCAAGGGAGGATGGAAGAATATGAAGAATTTAAGAAAAATGTGTCTATTTTTTTTGAGGATGATTCTTCGATGTTTTGTCATGTTTTGGAGTATTTCTGTCTCATTTTGATGAGTCTAGGAGGTTATAATGTTTATGGGAACTTGTTTGGAGAAATTCGAAGGCTCCCAACATCTAAATGAATAGTTTCATTTCTGGCCCCTACAGAAGAGATGTCTTTCTAGTAAGTAGCACAAATGAAGACATCTCTGCAAAATAGCAAACGTCTCTCATCATACATAGAAATCTTTCCCTAGACAAAGATGTCTTCACAAAATGTAGGCCAATTCCAGAAAGACATCTCCTAGAAAGGAGATTTTAGAAACATGTATTTCCTAGACAAAGATGTGTTCCTAGAATAGAAGGAAACTTCAAAAAGACCCTTAGGAATGAAGAAGAAATCTTCCATGACCATTAGTGATTGTTTCCTAGTTGTTGCATGAGTTCCAAGATGGATTTAGAAACATGAAAACTATAAGAAGACATCATATGCATTGGAAAACATGCAAGCTTATGTGTAATCATTATACAATCATTTTTTTATCATTGTAATCTATGTTGCTATTCATTGTATCATCATTTGTTCATTGTAAAGTGTGTTGTACCTCAATGTACAAGGATTAGCAAAATACGTTGAATCTATTCCTTGTGATTGTTCTCTTTTTTTTCCCCTGAGGGGTTGATGTGCTTCTTGTGAAGGCATCTTGCTTGAGCTTGTCGAGATCCTACAAAATTAAGTTGTTGGTGCTGTGGTATAGCACTCTAGAGTGGAGCTTAAGGTTGTAAAGGTTTTGAAAGCTTGGAAACACCATTCCAAGCCTAATGGGACCTTTTAGGATTTAGAGGTTGGTGTTGTGGCATAGCACTTTGGAGCAGGGCTTGAAGACTTTGGAGGATGTGAACTCTTCAACCACATTTTGAGAGCAACAATATCTAGAGTTGTGCTAGTAATCTACCCTTTGTGTGTGGACTACCCAAGTTGGGGAACCACGTTAAATTTGATGTGTGTACCTTTTTTTTTTGTAAATTTTAATTTGGAGAACTTATTCATCCCTCCTTCTAAGTTCAATGATCTACAAGTAGTATCAGAGCTTGGTACTCTTACACTCTACATCAATCTTCAAGAGTGAACATGGAAGGGACAATCAAGATTAAGCACATCTAGACAAAGAGACTAATATGCTTCATCAATTGGTGTGCTTAATTCATATATTGCTTCTACTATAAAGGTAAGTCTCTCATTCCCTTCTTTACATTTAGAAATAAAGAAGACTATGCTTGTAAAGTTGACAAAACTCGTGATTATCTAAATGATATTTCCTTTGAAGAAAGGTAGGGGATATTTTTCCATGAAGTTTTTTCTTTCCAAAACTTTTACATTGAGATAAAAGATGGTTTATATGCTAAGGAAATAAAAATTAAAGTTCTTGATGATGAATGTTTTTATCTCAAGGAAGAGAACTTAGACCTTAAGGCTAAGATTCAAAAACTAACTAATGTAATTGAGTAGATGAATAAGAGGTTCACTTAACAAAAACCCACTCAATTCAGAGGTAAGGAAAGAGGTAAACTTTTTTTAAGTTCTAATCTTGATTTATCGTCAACAGAATGCTTGGTATGTGGTGGAAGAGGCTATGTGATCTTCGAATGTCCTAGTAATGACAAGTTACAACAAATGGATAGAAATGATGAAGAGATGAGAAATAACAACGTCTACTCAAGTTTGGATGATGGAGAGAAATGTCAAAAAGACATGGAGGATAATGCGAAGGAAAGACACCTTGTTTACATTGCTTTCATTGATGATGACACTGATACCTTAGATGATCAACTTAATGAGGATGAGAGGTTTGATTTATTATGTAATGAAATTTTAAATTTTCAAAATCTTTGCACAAAGTTGAATAAGTAGGTAAAAACAAAGGCTAAAGAAATTTTTTCATTAAATACAACAATTTCTAATCTTACAAAAGAAATCTTAGACCTAAGGGCTAAGAATGAAAAGCTAACCTTATCTTATGAGCATGGTAAGGAAGAAATTGTAGATGTAAAGCTTATGAATGAGAGGCTGGTTAAAGGAAAAAAGTCCCTTTGAATGGTTCTTGGACAAGGAAGGATTTCACAAGATAAAAGTTGACTTGGATGTTATTCCTAAGAAGAAGAACTTGCACAACCTTTATCTCATCTAAAGGAATCTCCAAGGAGTAAGGGTACTACATCAAAAAAAGCTCTTATCTAACAAAAGACTCCTCAAAGGTTTGATCATTCTAAATACTTTTTTTTGTATAGGAGGATTAGATGTTATTATTATAATAAGTTTAGGTATAAACAATGGGAGTACAATCTAAATTTTTATCATATGAGTACCTGGTCATATCACAAGACTTCTTGGTCTTATCAAAATGCACCAAGAAAGGAATTTGTGTATGGAAAAAAAGATTGGACAACTCAAAAGAACAAAGAAGTTCAAAAAGTTTAGAGAATCAAGAGGAAGGAACTTGAGAATGAGAAGACACTATCTAGCCAATTTGTGAAAAGGAGCCAAGCCTTGAAAATTAAAGAAGTCGGTGTAAGAAGAGAAACCTTGAAAGAGAAATCTCATTCTCTAGCACTCTAGGCACCTTAATTCTCAATTGCAAGAAAAGTAAGTCAAGGTAAGGTTCTATCCTCTTGCTTGCTAAATTTTATATCAGTATTTAACTTGGAAAGGCTGAATTGTATTACTTTATTCCTAGCTATGGGATGATATCTCCAATAATCTAAAAATATTAAGATAAGCACTTACAAGAGAAGATATTTGGTTCTATTACAATAATTGATTATGATGTCTTTTTTGAACGCTTGAGCATGATGTGATTAATCTTGTAATTGAATGAAAGTTTGTGGTAATTGTAAACTTTTAAAAGTTTTTATTAAAAATTTTTTTCCCAATGGAATATATATTGATTATAAGTATTAAAAAACCTTTGATGTATTTCTTGGACATTGAGTGCTACTTAAATGTCTTGTAATTTGACATTATTATCTAATTTATTTTAAATATTTTAGATGTGTGATATTTAAGCATTGGATTTGGAAGCTTGAAGATAATTCATGCATTTTTTGAGGAAATCATTTCAATAGGAATTATTTGCTATCTTAAGGTCTTTCTTTTAAAAAGTCTCCAAACTTGTTATGGCTCTCCAGATTTATGGAGACATCTCCTAGTCCCTTGTGTAATTCTCAATTATGTGTAATATTTATATTTTTTTGTGATGATTTTTTATGTGTTTTTCCATATCTAATGGAAGATCTTAGTCTCCATACTTGCTCTTAGTAGCATGGAGATCCTAAAAGGTTCAAGAGGGAATACCAGTCTCTCTATAATAGATGCATTATTATCAAAGAAACTAGATGTCTCAAAAACTGGGTCATATATGTAGGGGGAGTATGTTCCTAATCATCGTTTATCATATAAAAGGCCACCAACATAGGGGGAGTCTTTTGAGATCTCCATCAAAAGATACTTAAGTAACAAGACATTCCACTCCATTCTCCCTCAGCTAGAAATGAGCAAGGAAGAGCATTTTCATTTGGTAATATAGTAAAAGAGGACATTTATTTAAAAATAATTACTTAAAGATGGTCTTTATTGGTCAAAGATATTGAATTTTATATGTTATATAAACTTACTTGTGTTCACTATTTTTAGGATTTAAAGGTTGTGTAACCTTTTGTATGATGATAATTACTCACCTTAGAGATCTCTAATACTCACAATGGTAGATTGGAACTAGAAAAGGTGTTCATAATTTATTTTGGTAAGTCATGAATATATGATTTTTCTAAATGATTGGTTGTGATCTTTTGATATATTTTGACTTTTTCAACATGACAAGATGTATTGCTAAAATGTTGAATATGCATGTTTTTACTCACCTTTCTTGGAATTACTCTTGGATTGTTAGAAGAATATTGGTTTAGGGATAGATTACTCACTCTTAAATATCTTTTGAAGAGCTTGAATTAAGTATGGTTTTTGTTGTAGACTAATGAAGAGTCACTCTTGATAAACACTAATTTCACTTCATTAGCCCTATAAAATTAATGAGATGGGTACTTCTCATATGGTTTTCTCTTAAAATGTTCATTTGTTATGCACAATTATATTATAAAACATTTTCATAGGTTTTTGGATAGTTTCTTTTGGGTGTTGTCCATACAAGAGGAGAGTTTTGTATGAAAATAGATATGCTCATTATGCAATGGCTTTCCATAACTATATGTTTCTGTTCTACAATAATATATCTTTCATAACAAATATTGCTTCTCAAATATGTGACTCATATTTTTGCTCATATCCAACAAGGGGGATAGTTGTTTTTGTGATAATGGTCATGCATAGTATATAATGTTTCTCTTTTATGATATATCTTTAAGAGACAAGTTATATGCATCATCCTTTTTTATCATTTCCAAAAAGAGGGAGAAGTAGCTTATGTATTATGATAGATACTAACCCATTTTCTTAAGTTTTGGACATTATCAAAAAGGGGGAGATTGTTGTGTTCACAAGAGCAAGAGCAAAGGACTCAAGGACTCATAAGCAAATTTGGGATCACAAGGACTCAAGGGAGCATGGAAAAATATGAAGAGTTTAAGAAAAATGTGTGTATTTTTATTGAGGATGATTCCTAGATGTTTTTTCATTTTTTGGAGTGTTTTTGGCTTATATTGATGAGTCTAGGAGGTTATAAGATCTATGGGGACTTGTTTAGAGGCATTTGAAGGCTCCCAACATCAAAATGAGTAGTTCCATTTTTTGCCCTTGCAGAAGAGACGTCTTTCCTATACCAAAGATGGATTTATAGTAGGTAGCACAAGCAAAGACACCTCTACAAAATAGCAGACATCTTTCATTAGACAAAGACATCTTCATAGAATGTAGGCTAGTTCTAGAAAGACATCTCCCATTAGACAAATACGTCTCCCAAAATGGAGATTTCAAAAACATGCCTTTCCGAAAGAAAGACATCTTGCTAGAATAGAAGGAAAATTTAGAAAGATGTCTCAAGCACAAAGAAGACAACTTTCATGAACATTAGTGAACATTACCTGGCTTTTGCATGAGTTCCAAGATGGATTTAGAAATATGGTAGCTATAACAAGACATCATATGCATTGGAAAATGTGCAAGCTTATGTGTAATCATTGTACAAGCATTTGTTTATCGTTGTAATCTTTATTTTTCTTCATTGTATCATCATTTTTTCATTATAAAGTGTGTTGTACGTTAAGGTACAAGGATCAACAAACTAAGTTGCATCTATTCTTTGTAATTGTTCTTTTTTGTTGCCCTGCAGGGTTGATGTGCTTCTTGTGGGAAGGCATCTTACTTGAGCTTGTTGGGATCTTGCTGGATTGAGTTGTTGGTGATGCAATATAACATTTCGGAGTAGAGCTCAAGGTTGTAAAGGTTGTGGAACCTTGGAAACCACATTCCAAGCTTGACGAGACCTTGCAAGGTTGAGTGGCTAGTGTTGCAACATAACACTTTGAAGTGGGGCTTGAAGATTGTACAAGGTGTGGACCCTTCAATCGGGTTTTTAGAGCAACAAAGTCTAGAGGTGTGCTAGTGATCTACCCTCTTGGACTACCCAAGTAGGGGAACCACATTAAATTTGATGTGTGTGCTTTTGTTTTGCAAAGTTTAATTTGGGAAACTTATTCATCTCCCCTCTTCTATGTTCAACGATCCACAAAAGTAGATATTGGTGATAAAAACTTTGGGACTTTGACATGAGGATTTGGATTTCCTCCCACTAGAATCCTAGGCTAATTGATTCCCACAATTCCATAGCTAAAATGTTCTTCCTTCTCATTTGCTCTTCCTTCATCAAGCCAAAAAACTTCTTTGTCACCATTCAAACATGAATGTTCATCATCACCATGAGTCTAAATATGACTTGCACCTGCATTTCTATCTATCTTGGCACTAATCTCATCCAATCATGTAACCATCAGTTGAAATGTAGATTTCATGCTCTCCATGTCTCTATTCAAGATTTAAACCTATTTCTTTTTAGGAGCCATCTAAATTTGATAAAGATCCACAACCAAATTCCAAACAATAATCAACCTAACACTATGATATAAATTGCTATATTAGGTTCCTTTGTTTTTCTTTAATCCTTCAACTACAGACCAATAAAGAATGCATGAAGATAAATTATTTTCTAGAAAATAAGAAAACTAGCTATCTTTAATTAACAAATAAGATTACAATTATAGTAGTTCCATAACTCATAAACATCATAAATTATTCATACACTCAATGATATTGTAGAGCATGAGGTGCTACAACAACACAACGATTTCTAAATGTAAGGCACAATCAAATTATATTTGTTCAATAAACACAAGAATGAGATCCAATACAATACATAAATTAAGAGCTATAATGATCAAACACACAATTAACCATAGAGATGCACACATACTTATGCAATCTCTCTCAATCCAAATCTCATGTGCTTAACTCTCATCTTATCTCATGATAAACATAAAGAAGCACAATAATATTTATCAAATTGAAGATAAGAACTCTAGGAAAACCTTCTCCATGCTCAACTTAGAGATTTCTAGCTATTTTCATCTTACTCTCATCTTTTTTAGCTATTTCCAAACTTGGAACTACCAACTTGAAACTTTTCTTAGCTGGACAAGATGTCTACAGGCTTGCCAAGATGTCTTTCTATCATCTTAAGCTCTCAAATTAAACATCTCTTAATTGTAGAAGATGTCTCCTATTGGGGTAAGACATCTCCTTCTGGGCCAAGATGTCTTCTAAGATATGTCTCCCTAAAGATATCTTTGGCTTAGACGAGATGTCCTCTTTCTGAACAAGACATATTCCAACCACTTGAGATGTCTCCTATGACATCTTAGTTCTTAGTCTAGACATCTCTCTGACCTCTAAGATGTCTTTCCAACTTCATAAAAATTGCAATTGACTACTTGTAGAGATGAAAAAGTGACTTGGAAGAGGTATTCCTACATCACAATTCAAAATTCGTAGCAAATTAGACATTAGCATGAGTAACTAAGATACAAAAAAGGTGAATAAAATAATAACCAAATTCCAATTTATAGAGATAAGAAATAATAAAATTACAGAAAGTAATGTCTTAGTTAGTACTAAAAGGCCACTACATTTCCTTCTAAGCTACAATAAGATTATTTTAGATATGTCTATCTTTAACAAAACCAATCTACTTAGGTTTAATGATATCTTCTATAAGCTGCTAAATTTGGCAAGTCATGCATTTAGCTAAAATTTTATAGGCATTATTAAGAAGAGTAATAGGCCTTTAATTACTAGTATGTTAAAGATCTTCATTCTTGGGAAGAAGATGAATTACACTTTTATTAATATTTTTACTAAGAAAAACTTGTTTAATGGCTTCTTAGAAACCATGCAAGAGATCATTTCCAATAGTGTCTTAAAACTTCTTAAAAAATTCAATTGAAAAGCCATCAAATCCTAGAGCTTTACCATATGCTAAAATAAAAGTCACTACTTTGATTTCATCTATTGTAATTTCTACTTCAAGAATACTTTGATGTGCTTCTATTATAGGTGAGAAATATGTGTACTATAGGCATGGAAGGATTCCTTACTAAAACATTTAGAAGAAAATTGATTTGCTAAAAAACTATTAATGGTCTCAAAATCTATAATGATGGAATCATTTATATAAAGTAATTTCAATTTAGTTACTTGATCATTTCTTCTATAAATTTAAAAAATTCTTGACAAGGCTCATCTCATCAATTTTTAGCTAACCTATGCAACTTTTAGCGAAAGTACTTTTAATGTCAAAATCATTAAAACATTATTAGCATAATGAGCTTTATCCAAGGTTCTTTAAGTTTCAAAATCAAAGGGATTCAGGTTTAAAAGAATTTACATTTGCTTGATAGATTCTACAAGATCTTCTTCAACTTCATGCTTATGCTTAAAAAATTACTTTCCAAACCATCTAGCATAATTTCTGACTTTACAAGTAGTTCATTGCCACCAATTAATCTAACTAATATCACCAATAGCTTTTTGTTTTTTTTTTTTGCATTCCGTAAAGACTTTAAAATATTTTTCCCACTAGTGCCTATGAACATATTAACATTCATATGAAATAGCTCATGCTTTCGAAAGGAGGAAGAACTAATTCTAAAGAGAAAAATGCTAATAGGAAAATGGTTCTACAAAATAACATTTGCATATACTTTTACTTTCCTTGTATGCTTTTAAAAGAAAATATCAAAGATGTAAAATCTATCAAGTTGATAATAAACTCTATCATTTCCATATTAATAATTATACTAAGTATAATGTTATTTAAATGATGTGGGAATAAAGAGCAAACATCAGAAAGAAAATATTTTTCTTTAAAATTGCACCAATCTTCTTTTTCTTAAAAAGACATATTAGAAAGAAGATTACCAAATTTGTTTAGATGACTTTCAACCTTATTGAAATCATCTCTAATAATCCATTGAACTTTATGTAGAGAATAACCCTTTTTTTTTTACAATATGAAAAGTAATCCAAAGAACTCTTTCAAGATTGTCAAAGAAAAAATTTAAAACTTTTCTAGTCTAATTTTTATTAAATAAAATAGCAACACCTCCTTTATTAACGTAATAAGTAGAAGAAAAAATAATGTAGTCTTTTAAAATGCATTTATCAACAAAACTAATATCATGTGCTAAAGTCTTAGTTTCTTGCAAGAAAAAAATTTAGAGATAAATGCTACTTTGACATATACTCCCTAATAATTTTTGCTTAGGACCTATCAAAAAGGCATAAAACATTTTATGATGACACTAACATTGAGACGAGGGAAAGGAGGCCCTCATCCTTGATTTTTCATGTTAGCATTTGTCTTATAATCCATATCAATAATAGGTAAAAACGCATTGTCTGATGAACAAACATTTGAAATAGTAGGAGAAGTAGATAGAAGAGGAGATATCTTTGAGGGTTATTAAATTGCTTCTTTTTGTGTTGCACTAAGTGAAATCTGTTTACATTAGTATTTTCACTACTAGTCCCCACTAAATTTTCTTTTTCTAAAGAGGAATTCTCTTTAGATATCAAGAGTTTACTAGCATCTTTAAATTAAAAGGATTAGTAAAATACTAAGAACTTATTAAAAAAAATTTATTCATACCTACTAAAAACTATCATTATTTATCTTTTCTAAAATTTTTTGTTTATTTTCCTCATGAACAACTTTTTTTTATTGAGAATAGGATAGATTTCAATAACATAGCCTTTGCAATAACAATAGCTACAACATCCTCACAAATTATAGTATATAATTTTATAGGAAAAACACTAAATACCTACCTTGAGTTTTAATTTTATCTTCCTCCATCGTAAATCAATCTCTATAAAATAGCATGTGCAATGTACATCATCTAGTAATGTTTTTGATTCTATCTTTAGGGAACACGAGGAAGACTTTCTAATTCAATCTAGTAAGAAATCTTTGAGTAATTAGAACAATAAAGATCAAAATTCACTTTCCATTGTTGAGTAATAAAAGTATTATGTTGATCCATAAAAACTTTAAGATTCAATGATTTCTCAATCATTTCAAAATTTGACAAACAAAAAAAAAATCAAAAATAAAATAAAATAAAATAGTGCATGTGTAAAATATTAATTCTATAGTATTCAAGGATAGTTTGACTCATAGATGTAAAACCCTTATTTGGGTGAATAAATCCAATAATCTATAGAAATATGTATTGTGTAGTGATATCTTTTAATAGAGATTTATATAAATCATCAAGTAAAGTAAAATTAAAAGCTTTAGAATTCTTTAGAGTCTCTAGAGTTTGAGACATTAGTATTTTTCATCTTCAAATCATTCCATACCAAAGGATGCTATCAACAAGCCTCCTCGAGGACTAGTTGACCAACCTCACTTGATCTTGGATGAATTAATTTAAAGAATAAACCCATGTGAATTACCTACCTTCATCATGAAACTAGCCACATGACAATTAGAAGTGACATGAGTAGACATTAGTTGATTAAATAGTTCCCACAATGCTTGTCCATTATCACAATTCGTGAGTAATCATAGGTAAGTAAGGTCACCGACCCTACCCTCCACAATGCTTACTCATTGACACATTAATCTAGCTACCTAGGGTATAACCATAGGCGATATAGGTCAAGTAGTAGAGACCAACCTAGACTCCTCATAATGCCTACTTGTTGATCCCATTGTATGCATCATCAAGAAGTGTGAGCATCAGAGACATAAGATACAAGATATCAGAGCTTAAGAAATAGTTCAAAGAACACAAGAAAGACATGATACAGACAAGAACTACAACTACAATTTGATCACAATGTTGATGTGTTTTGCCTAGTTGGTGTATGTTTGGACATGATTCAAGAGGTTTAAGGTGTTCTGGGATCAAAGGAGGCTTATTTGAGCACATAATGAGGATTCAAACTTTAGTTAAGACATTATTCCAAACTTTATTGGCAAAAAGGACATCTTTTCCTATGAGTTAAAAAATGAGACAAGCATAACAATTTTATAATAGCTCTTTCTAACTCCATTGTGAACGGTAAATATTTTTATTCCATTAGGAAGATGTATTTAACTAATAGTTTTATATTAAAAAAGAAATGTCACTAAGATGCTATGTGCTTGATAACTATGATGGGCTTGTCAATTCTAAGAAAAGATGTGCATCTACATGTGTGAGGAAGGAGGGAAACTAGGAGCTCTTGTAGCCCCCCATGGTGGTGGTGTTGGAACTTGAAACATTTATATAATAATATTTACCCCCAAGTTATATAGTCAAATTAAAACTTTATAACTCAAGCATTGCCCACTAGAATCAAACTCATAACTTGAAGCTTCTAAATCAAGAGTCTTGCCACTAAGCTAAATACTTCATTAATATTCATTTGATTTGAGACTTGCATAAATATTTAATTCCTAAGACAATGCAATAAGTTAAAAAGATGTACTTGGATTTTTTAAAAAAACTTTCTTTCTTTCTTTCTTTTTTATCAATGAGGTGTTAGCCTAGGGGTATGAGTCTTGTCTTAGTAATTCCAAGTCATAGGTTCAATCCTACTAGGTAGCATTGAGTTATAAACTTTTATAAATCTTGGGGTGTACCTATATTTTACTTATTTCACCTTCCAACACCCACAAAAGCTTTCTTTTTTATGTAACTTTTAAAATGAAACTTACGCTAAGATTTGGTCTTTATTTTCCATTTGTTCAAATTTTAGTAGAAAGACACTTCATTTAGAAGCTCCAACTTATTTGTTTAATTCTAGTTATCAATATTGAGTTATAAAGTTCTAATTTAAATAATGCAGTGTTAATCTAGTTAGACTCTTTATTTGAAAGCTTCAGGTCATGCGTTCTATTCTAGTGAACAATGTTGAGTTACAAAGTTCAAATTAGATTGTATCTTGGGGTATATCTATATTACAATTATTTTGAGGTTCCAACCCCCTATTATAAAGTTTGAATTTAACTATATATCTTTAAGGTAAATATTGTTCCAAAGAGTTTTGGGTTTTAGTACCCAAAATCTAAATCTAAATTCTTGACTTGGAAACACCAAGGTATGTATTTTATTTTAATAGGTAGAACCCAGAGTTATAAAAGTTATACCTAAATTATTGATGTGTTTTAGAAGTACGTGTATTCATATTGAAAGCCGGTAATATTTTAATTCTTCCTGTAAATAAAATAAACAATGAAGCTTCATTTTGGAGGTAGGGTGGTTTAAACACTCAAAGTTTAACAACTAACCCACTAAAACGATTTGTCATGTTATGTTTGTTTCCTTGACAAGAGATTGTGATTTGATAGCCGTTGTAACGCGGAGTAAAGTGGGCACGTTGCATATGACAGCCAAAATCAACAGAAAAGCACAGCCGTTGGATTAGGCTGACAGGGATGCCACGTGGACAAGGTTCAAATTCAAATTTTGGGCCATGTGAAATTTGACCGTTAGAACAGCCCAAACCCTGGTGTTTTCGTAGTTTCCTTTTTTCCATCATCATCTTCTTCTATTCCAAGCGTATTCTCTGCCGAACTCTTTCGGTAGTACTCTGCCACTGGAGTAGTGTTTTCTCTTCGCATATCGTGCAGATTGAAGCTCTCTGGGAAAATAAATATCTTATAATTTTTCTCGTTGGAAGTAATATGTTCATACACAGATTTAGTTTTATGAGATTTATTTCTGCTAAAATGTTTCCTTTGTCAAGAGTCTTAATCATAACCTTAAAAAGAAAATTTCAAAATTTTTGCATCATGTGGGGAAAATTCTTCACGGTATCTACAATGTTTTATAATCACTTTTGCAACAGCTGTGAGAAGAAATCAAGCTGCAACATGGATAAAAAGCATGGTGGACGGCTTAGAGATGGTGTCTGAAGTCTCAGATGAGAAGTTCTGTTCTTCCTTGCGGAGTGGGTTCATCCTCTGCAATTCGATTAACAAGATGAAACCAGAAGCTGTGCCGAAGGTCAACATCTTAACCTTTTTTTGGTGCTATTAGTCTTTAATTCAATTTCCATAATTTAATAGCATGTTTACTGTAATTGAAATCAGGTGGTACCTAATATTGTTTCACCGGTGGTGCCCCAAGGACAAACTTTATCTGCCTATCAGTATTTTGAAAACATAAGAAATTTTCTTCTAGCTGTAGCTGGGTTAAAATTACCAACTTTTGAAGCCTCTGATTTAGAACAGGTGAGTGTTAATTTCTTTGTCCTCTCTTATATAAATTTGTACTTCTATATCAATCAGTTTCTCTTATGTCTTACTAACATTCCTTTGCTATGGCTGAATTCTGATTTCCCGGCAGGGAAGCTTGCCAAGTTCGGTTGTAAACTGTATTTTAGGTTTAAAGGCATACCATGAATGGATGTTAAGTGGAGGAAATGGAACAAGGAAGTATGCTGGTAATTCAAGGTCACCCATGGTTCCCAGGAATGCTGGAACTTTTCCGCAGTTATCTTGTTCAAATAACATGAAAAATTTTGATTATCTGCAAGCACCATCTTCTGTCACAAACAAAAACAACTGCAATCAGACTGAAGTCGATGATATCCATAAAGAAAACATAGATGCAAACGGTGTTTTATCACGTCAAACTTCTGAATTGGTATGTGCTTTACATTGATTCTAGTTTATAGTTTTTGAGTATTTTATTACTTTACAAATTTTTATTTTGAAACTAAAACTGAATACTCCTTTTTTTATTGAATACATTTTTTTTTACATTACTCAGTGCAGCCCATTAAAATGGAATTTGTAACCTGGGTTTTCAAGCCAAGACTCTTATCACTAAGTTGTGGAATATAACACAATTTAACTGCAATAAAGTGATTGCTGTGAAAAAGGAACACAAAAACATATGGGCTATATTACTTGCTTGAAAAAGAAGCAAATTCTGGAGATGACTGTACTGTGAAGATCTTTTGCTTGTCTAATCTTTTTGTTAGGTCTTTAGCTTATGATTACTATGAAAAAATGTCGAAGTTTTCTATGTCATGCTACATCACACATCAATTTTTTTTTGAAAATACAATTAAACATTGGAGAACTTTCTAATTTTATGCATAAATTGTATAGATAGTTGCAACCATCTGAACTTGAAGAAACTTTTCTCAAGGTTGAAATGGAATAGCAGACATCTTCTTTGGTATCAGCGATCACATTGCCTCTATGAATGAACATTAGCAATATATGGTTGTGATTAGCCAGAAGCAGCATTTTCATTTTAAGTGAAGCCCATGAACTGTGCTTAATGTCATTTTGGTTTTTAAGTCAAGCTATTCCTTTTTGTTTTAAAGCAGGATCATTTTAAGCCTCCCATCAAATTTTTTATATCATTTGGGTTTTCCTTGATTTCATTTTGAATCCAGGATGGTTGCAATATGGACAAACGAAGGACCTTGTAGGACATTGCTGAAAGAAAATCAACATGTAGAAGGCTTACAAATTAGTCGAGAGCAATATGAAGAACTAATGGATCATGCAATTGTACTAAATAAACATGCAAATGTGAGTAGCATTTTTGTTTGTCAATATATATTTAGGAATTTTAGTGGACAACTGACTTATTGTCTAGAATTGAAATACTTTAATGTGATATACGAAGATCAATCCAGGATCTGGCATTTAAAAATTCCTTATTTATTGTATTGAAAATGTACACAAAACACCATTTCTATGGTTGTTCTTGGAGTTTGTGTCCATGTGAATATACACCAATTTCTTTTAAGAAATTCTAAACGTTAATGAAGATGAAAGTAAGAAACACTGCTTTTTAAACTGCGTATTGCAGGACCTCAAATATGAATTACAAATTCTCAAGAAAGAACAGCTGTCTTTTCAGATGGGAATACCAAAAACATGTCAGTTGATGATTGGTAAGAGCAATGTGGCAAAATTTTATTATCAGTGCCTCTGTAATGATTAATAAAATGTATGATTGCATTTTCTACTGTGCAATATCTGCAGTTGACTGGACTATGGAATATAAAGAAAAATGCTGAAGGCATGAAGAGGAAAACAAGAAACTTTTGAACAGGTTATTGGACCTGAAAGGTTTGGCTTACGTATTCATTATTTGCTTTTTGCTGTTATACAATTGCTGATTATTTTCTAGGTAAAATAAGGGTCATGTGTAGAGTTTGGCCTCTTTTAGCAGGCAAAAAAGATGATGACAATGCAGGAGACATTATGGAGAATGATGGTTCTTTTCTTCTCAACAATACGATAACAGAAGATCCTGCCAGAGAATTCAAATTCAACAAAGTTTTTGGTCCTTATGCAACACAAGGTGCAGAGAGGTAGTTTTATTTTTATTCAAAGGAGACATTTGTTTTAGTTTGTTGCAGGATGACTAGTTATTTCAAAACTTTTCTGAAATAACAGATGAAGTATACAAGGAAACCCAACCATTGATCAGGTCTGTAATGGATGGCTACAATGTTTGTATTTTTGCTTATGGGCAAACAGGATCGGGAAAGACTTGTACAATGGTGAGATACCGACGCTAGAATCTACAGAATATGTATGCATATTATAATTAATAATTTAGGGTTTTCTTCTGGAGCATTTGTTCATTACCATACATTTAATTGGTAAAACAGAGTGGTCCAAGGAATGCTACAGAAAACAACCTTCCGACTTCAGGCTATAGGTGAGGGTCGTGCTGGTTTGTGTGTGTTTTTTTTCTTTTTTTAAACCAAAGAATCACTGAAGACATATCGCCAGCATCATGAATTAGAGACGAATACCATTGTGCCTTCAATGCAAGTAGAAGCGGTAACATTTGACGTTAAGAAAACAAAAGGTAATCACTTAAGCACTTGACTATGCTACACTTAATATAAACATAATATTTCATATCTTTTTACTATTTTAACTTTAAGCATAACAATTGAAAGTGATGTAAATGTTGTTACTGCAAAGGTCATTTTGTTAACTAACACTGAATTTTACTCTCTTTGATTTTTTAATAATATCAATTATAAGGTTGAATACTTAAGAAAACATCCTTGTAATTGGAAAGATTTTCCAATCTATGTACTTGAACCCAAAAAAATTAACTATAGGCTAACATGATGCTTTGGAAAAACTTAAGAAAAATGTAACAATGTTTAGAGGAAAGATGTTGGACCCCAACAATAAAATGTGGTACATGGAAAAAATTTAGAGTACAACTATAGAGGAGCATTGAAAAGAGGTGAAACTCCAACACAATAGGAAATGAAAGGCCTAATAGTTTTGGAAATGTCTTTACAAATTTTTATCCTCACAACCAACCTTGAAAACCTCTCCTCCAGGTTAGGAGAATGATCAAACCTTGCTCTCTTTCAAAGCCTTTTCAAGTCATGGTCTTTGCCATTTCATTGAAATAACATGTGATGTTGGGAGTTTCGATATGAAATCCTTTAAGTGAAGGCTTTGCAACTATGCCATTTTATGAATTGTGAGATGATTTATATGAATTCCTACCCAAAAGCTACAAAGGAATTCATATAAATTGCATGAAATGCCATTATATGAACTATGATAATTCTTTTGTAGCTCTTGGGTAGGATATTGAGGCAACTTATGAGAATGTTAGTTCCATTAATAAGATAGGAGCCTCCTCCCCCTCTACATAGTGTTAATCTTCTCATGGAATATCTATGATCTTACTAATAGACTTTAGATAAAAGTTACTGATGATTTTATTCACAGAAGACATTTATTTCTTAATTTTGTTCTTTTTTAAGAGATTTAAATTTTTGTTTCTAATATGTCATAGTTTTTAATAACATTCTTTTAGAATTCTACAATGTTATTTACTAATTATAATATGGGTCAACGTGGTGCACCTCTTATTATCAATCGTTTTTTGTCTAATAAAAGTAAATTTAAAGAAAAAAATAATGCTATAGATGTTAAGGATTTGGCGTATTTTATCAAGCTCAACATTCAAAAAAAGATCTATATTAAGTAATTACTATGGGTTCTTGTTTAAACCATATGGTGATATTGCAATCATAGTGTTGTTTAATATTTGTACATAATTGATAGCTTTTATTAATCATGGGTTGGTTAAAACTTAACTAATTGTTGTGTCTTTTGTTAAGTGTCATGACAGTTATACTATATCTTCATGTGTAAGTATCATGAACAGTGTGTGAAATAAACATGTATTTGACTCATCTCAAATAATATTTCACACTATCTTGAACATGTATAATACACTAAAACTCACACCATGATGCCTACATGTGTTACAATGTTGTCAAAACATGATATGTGTATGCCAGTTGATGAAGACATCAACCTACCTCTTTGATAAATATTGTATTTTTAAGATGTATAGGAGTCATAGAAGTATTGTATTTGTGTTTTACTATCTTTCTGGAATTGTTGTGTTTTTCTTTGTTGGGCAGGCAATTGCAAGCTCACTACAAGATGTAGCTAATCGTAGTTTGTCACTACAAGTCATAGTTTGTCGTAGTTTGCGTCCTTCGTGCAAATTTGTAATTTTCAAGCTTGTGTAGTGAGTTGCAAGTCATTCTGAGTTGCAATGAGAGGTTGCAAGTGATCGTGGGTTATAATTAGATGAGAAACAACTATCGAAATTCTATGGGCTTTACTAGTGCATAGGGTGCGAGTTGCAATCTAGTAATAGGATAGTAATTATGAGGGTATGCAAGCTACATTTAATCTTAACTTGTAGAAATTTGATTTTTTGAAAAAGGTATGCATTTCCAAGGAAGACAAATAGTCATCAAGAGATTACAAAAGCTTGAAAAGGTTTCTAAGGTTGATGTTATGCAATTTGGTTATCATGGAAGAGTTAAGAAATTTCTAAAGGAGTGAGTAAAACTCTTCCTTGTGGGGCCATTGTGTTGTAAACTCACCTTCAGCAATTGTGCTCTTGAGGAGTTAGAAGTAAGGATTGTCTTGGGTCTTTTTTTATATTATTATTGTATGTTATTTCCAGCATTGTACTATCATTGTAGCATTGAAAAAAGAAGTATATTTCCTTTCTTATTCCTTCTTGATTCTTTGGATTCATAATTAAGAAATTTCTAACGTAATTAAGGTGTTTTAAGTGAGGTCCTTATCATTAACTTATACTAATATAAATTGATTATTACATTATAAAACTTAACATGGTATTAGAGTAGGTTTACATTGAGTTACATCATCATCATTGTGAGGCTTACATGATGATAGGGTTGTGACTGCAATAAATGTGACCATAGGTATAAATATTGAAAGTTTATTTTTTTCATTTGTTATTTTATATAACTATGAGTGAATGATGTAAAGCACCCTAGTAATTAAGTATCTATCAAATTCTGTTGTTTTACATCTCAAATTACATCCACTCATCTCTTAGATCATTGTGGTAGTTGTTGATATGTAAAATTGGATCACAAGCAACACCTACTCAAAACATGTTTTAAGAGACAAAAGCCTAGGGTCTCTCCCATTTGGGTATGAAAACATGGGAAAAGTCTTTGGTAAGGACAATATGGTATTTAACTTTTAATATTAAAGCTTCATTATAATTAATATGCAAAGTAAACATAGATATGGATAAATTGAAAATAAACTATGATACAATGTGAATAGATTCATATGGTACAAAACTTAAATATTGGGTAGCAAACAAAATCTATTAAAATAGTAGATAATAGAATGCTAATATAGATGAAAATGAAAGTATTAATTCTTATCAAAGTTCTATAATAGACAATAACACTTCTTGGGAATAATGTTCAAAATCACACACTAATAGTAAAGTAAGAGACAAATTTGAACAACAATAGAATCAAAATAAAGTCACTTAGCTTAGGATTACATTTCAAATTACTGTTGCTAGATCTGTGGCCTATTGGAGTAGTTTTCCATCCCACACCTCTAGTTGATATACCTCCTCCAATAGATCCTTATGCTAGGATTGTTGGATTGCTGGTAAGCTAGAAAAAAATTATTTATTAAGATACAACTCATAATAATTTATGTTATTTTTTTGAACTTGAAGGTACATAAATTGGTAAAGGAAATTAGGGGAAATGGAAAAAGCATAGGAAGATGGGATTTCAACTCGACAAGAATAGAAATTAGCAGCTCTTGGCTACATACATTTACAATGTTAGATAAAGAAAATGAAAGAGTAGAGTGATTCAAAGCTAAAAAAGCAAATTCAGTGAGCTTTTCTTCTCTCAAGCTCTTTGAACAATGCTTCCCTTTTTTTTATGCATTTCCCCTTCTTTTTTTGCATTGTGTTGGCTCCCTTTTATCAAGCCTTACTCTTGCAAATCATTTATATTCGTTGGTTGCTTAGCCTCCATCTCCTGGCTTTCCTTCTTGTATACAAAATCATAACTAGCAACATCACTATTCATAAAGGAATGAAAGGGAATGTTAAACATTGTACCTACACCCATCATTAATAACTAAAGCACATTTTTCAAAACTCTCCTTTAAAATTTAAAAAAAAGAAAAGAAAGAAAATTACAAAAAAAAAAAGGAAAAGAAAAGAAAAATGATATCATAAGATAATGTTGGACTTGTCATCACCATCACCGTAATTAGCAACAACCATGTATATAATGTTTGCTACTATCAAATATTTCCTTCATTTTAGTCTTATATTGCATTTTGAATATTCTTCACCAATGCATTACATTGTAGTTGAGTGCAAAATTATAGTGAAGCAATGTCTTGAAAGCATAATGTTCCTGCTAATGTTCTTAAAAGCCACATTTCTAATTTTGTGATACATAACTTTTCATCGTGTGCCCTCTCTACAGAAGAAATTAAAATTCTGGGTTATGGCTTAAAATTCATCCCTTGACCCCTCCCCATGGATTGTGTTTCAATACTTAAGGAATTTATAGCCTTTGCTAGGCTCCTTTGTTTGTGGAATTTCTTCAAAAATAAACCTTAAGAAGTCTTTTCTTCTTCTTCCTTTGTTGATGTAACCTAGGTTGCAAAATCGAAACTTTGCCATCCTAGTAAATGGAATCCACCCTTGAGCAGCTTCAATTTTGAACTTGAGGCATGTATTCGTAGTTGTCTATCTTTTTTTGAAGCTACCCTTTCCTCCATAGATTTCCATAGCTAGCCTCCTCTTTCTCGCCATCTTTGAGCACTTCACAAACTCGAAAAAGATCAAAACATTGTTATTTAGCTTGTTGATAAAAATCTTGATATTTGTGTCCTTGACTCCTCTTGGTATTTTCAAGAGGCCATTAGACAATTATTTGATTTGGACATTTACCTTTGTGTGGATTCCATTCCATGGGAAGCTCTTCGTCGTTGGCTTTCTTTTATTATCAATCGGTATCCCTAGGTTTTCTTCAATTTTAAGGACTCCCTCTTCAACTTTTATTTAATCCCTAAAATCGACAAGCTTGTTCTAGTTGGCCGTTCAATCTACTCCTACTCTAATTATGTTCTTGAACCTGCTTCCCTCCTACTCCATTACTTCTTGTTTCCTATTTTATGTTCTTAACCATATCATCTATAAGATTTATGTGCCTTGATTCATGATTTACATTCTTGAGTTCTACCTCATAAGGTTCTACTCTTTACATTTGACGTAGAATCTCTTTATCCAAACATTCCCATGAACCATGGCCTTTCTACCCTCAAAGATATGATTGAATCATATTTGTTTGCTTACCCTTTTCATATGCAGAAATTGTACAACAACATCATCCTAGAGCTTGCTTCTCTGGTTCTCCAAGAACATTTCTTGGAGTTCAACGGAGTGCACTACAAACAAATCTATGGCACTACAATGGGGAGTAACTTTGCTGTTGTTTATGCTTACCTTTTTTTGTGCCATCTAGAGAAACAAGTTTTCTCTACTCCAAATTCTCAAAATCTTTTGTATTTCAAAAGATTCATTGATGATGCTTTCAACATTTAGAGTGGTTCTCAAGACTTCCTTTCCCATCTTCTGTCATAGTATGGTAATGTTTATCCTTCCATTAACATTACCTTTACTGTGTTTAATTCTACAGCAAATATCCTTAATGTCACATTTTTCAAGGGTTCCAATTTTGTCGACACTAGTATTTTATCTACCAAGTGTTATAAAAAATCCTTAAATGCATACCAATACATCTTTTTTCTCCTTTTGGTATTCATTTCATCAAAAGAAAGCCTTCATTGTTGTGGAACTCAAAAGGTACCTCATCGGGGAATCTTATCTTGGTGATCTTCAACAGATTTGACTTTAGCTTGTTTGGTGACTTTGTGCTCAAGGGTATCCTTCATTCTTGCTCGTCCATTGTTTTATCCTTGTTCTTGCTTTCTCCAGACGATCTCTTCTCATCAAACTCTATCAAAGTCATGACGTTTACCTTAGGTATTAGACCCCTCTCATTTTCAAATTGGATTCTAGTCTTTCTACTAGATCCTTGAATGTGAGGGCTCTACTAAATCCTATACTTGCTCAGCTCATCAAAAAGATCCAACACTCCAAAATGTCATTCCAGATGTGGTTACATGTTGGAGGAATCTTTGAAAGCTACATTCTCTTCTTGTTAAAAATAGATTTTAGTGCAATGTCCCATCCCCACTTCAGTTAGAAATAGTGGGGCCTGTTTAAAATTTTAGATGTCTTTATCTTTAGATTTTAAAATTGTCAAGTCAGGACACTATTTATTCAAGCACTTGTTGCTCATGGCATCCCACAATTTTGCTCCAAAACATACTGATGAGGGGTGAGAATTCCCGAAAACATTTTATGTTGTAGCTTTGCTTAATGCCCATTTGAGCATTTCTCAATCTATTTTTTCATTCTATTTTTTTCTTTATTTTTCATTTTCATTTTTTCTTTAGTCGCACGAGATCATAAAAAAATTTTAATCTAACTTCAAAATTTTTAACCTTAAAATTTTTATCTAATCTTAAAAAATTTTAATCTACTAAAAATTTGAGGTTATATTAAAATTTTGAGGTTAGATTAAAATTTTGTTATGATCTCGTGTAGCTAAGGAAAAAATGGAAATGAAAAATAAAGAAAAAAGAAGAAAGAAAAAATAGATTGAAAAAAGCTCAAATGGACATTAAGCAAAGCTACAACATAAAACATTTTTGGGGATTCTCACTCCTCATTAGTATGTTTTGGAGCAAAGCTATGAGAGATGGCATGGGTAGCAAGTGCTTGAATAAATAGTATCCCATCTTGACAATTTTAAAATCTAAAGATAAAGACAACTAATTTTTAAATGAGTCCCACTCATTTTGGCCAAAGTGGGGGTGGGACATTGCACTGAAATCTAGTTTTAACAAGAAGATAACGTAGCTTTTGAGGATTCCTCCAACATGCAACCACATGTAGAATGACAGTCTTGAGTGTTAGATCTTTTTGGTGAAGTCGAGCAAGTATAGAGTTTATGAAGGCCCTCATGTTCAAGGATTTAGTAGAAGGACTAAAATCCAGTTTGAAAATAAGAGGGGTTTGACACCTAAGGCGAATGTCATGACTTTGATGGAGTCTAGTGAGAAGAGATTATTTGGAGGAAGTAGGAATAAGGTTGAAATAATGGACTAGCGGGTGTGAAGGATATCCTCGAGCACAAAGTTATTGAAAAAGCTGAAGTTGAATCTGTTGAAGATCACTGAGACAAGATTCCCTAAAGAGATACCTTTTGAGTTCTGTAATAATGAAGGCTTTCTTCTGGTGGAATGGATGCCAAAAGGAGAAAGGGATACATTGGTATGTATTCAAGGATTTTTGATAACACTTGGTAGATAAAATACTAGTGTTGGAAAAATTGGGATCCTTGAAAAATGTGAGATCAAGGATATGTGCTACAAAATTAGACACAGTAGGTGTAATGTTAATAGAAGGATAAATATTATCATACTGTGAAAAAAGATGAGAAAGGAAGTCTTGAGAACCACTCCAAATGCCAAAAGCATCATCAATAAATCTTTTGTATTTACAAAAGATTTTGAGAATCTAGAGTAGAGAAAACTTGTTTCTCTAGATGGCATAGAAAAAGGTAGGCATAAACAATGGCAAAGTTACTCCCCATTACAATGTTGTAGATCTATTTGTAGTGCACTCCATTGAACTCCAAGAAATGTTCTTGGAGAACCAAAGAAGCAAGCTCCAGAATGGCGTTGTTGTACAAATTTTGCAAATGAAAAGGCAGAAAGGCCACGGTTCATGGAAATGTTTGGATAAAGAGATTCTACATCAAATGTAAAGAGAAGAATGTTATGAGGTAGAACTTAGGAGTGTAAATCATGGATCAAGGCACAAGAATCTTGTAGATGGTATGGTTGAGAACATAAAATGGGGAATAAGAAATAATGGAGTAGGTGATAAGCGGGTTCAAGAACATAACCTAAGTAGATTGGATGACCAACTAGAACATGCTTGTGGATTTGAAAGCCTTGCAATTGAGGAGGGAGTCCTCAAAATTGGAGAAAACCTAGAGATACCAGTTGACAATGGAAGAAAGCTGACAACAGAGAGCTTTCCATGGAATGGAATCCACACAATGGTAGACATCTAAATCAGACAATGTTTAATGGCCTCTTCAAAATACTAAGAGGATTCAAGGACACAAATACCAAGATTTTTATCAATAGGCTAAATAACAATGTTTTGATCTTTTTGGAGTTTGTGAAGTGCTCTAAGAAGATGACGAGGAAGAGGATGCCAGCTATGAAAGTTTGTGGAGGAAAGGGCAACTTCAAAATAAGAGAGACAACTGTGAATACATGTCTCAAGTTTAGAATTAAAGTTGCTCAAGGGTGGATTCCATTTACTAAGATAGTGGAGTTTCAATTTTGCAACTTGGGTTACAACAATAAATGAAAAAGAAGAAAAGACATCTTTAAGTTTATTTTTGAAGAAATTTTGTTAATGAAGGAGCTTAGCAAAGGTAGTAAATTCTTTAAGGATTGAAGTGTGATCCATGGGGAGGGATCAAGGGATGAATTTTAAGCTGTAACCCAAATTTTAATTTCTTCCATAGAGAGGGCACATGATGAAAAGTTATGTATTGCAAAATTATGCCAACAAACTGGAGATTTGCTACAAATCTCCACCAACATAGTTTCAAGAACATTAGTGGGAACATTTTCCATGGTGCTACCATTTTTGATCTAAACTATGGCAATGCAGTTTTGGAAGAGTGTTAGCTACCCACCCACTAACAAGCACATATAAGTGGTCAAAGCATCTTTGTTTACTTGAAATTCAAAGGTAGTTGCACTGACCTTGGCACTATGCTACAGAATGTAGTGCTACATTCATGCTAGTCCCTCTAGAAGATAAATAGGACTTGAAACACCACTAGAATTGAATGTTGTAACCTAGCCTTCACCCCATGAAGCTTGAGGCTAAAACTTCATTGTAAATGTAAAGATTGTAATACATGATGGGGTAATGTCACATATTTCATACTTTTGGGGCTAAAAAATGCCTCATAAGTGATCAAGCCTCATCTTTCAAGTGGAAAAAGTTATGTAATGTCTATATTTAGGCTTGAGGGAGGGGGTGGGGATGGGAGGTTCAAAAATTTCTTTTGGAATGCCAAAAGAGGAAATTTGATGGGTTTTATGGTGGGTATAGCATTTTCTATGCTAAAGATGCATGCATGGGGGTATAACTCACCTATCGGGGATGTGACCCACCTAGCCCCAACATGGAGGGGTAGATCTCACCTACCACCAACGATTAGGAGTAGATCTTAGCATGGAGGGGTATAGCCAACCTACTCCCAGCCTAGAGGGGGTGGTATCCATCANGGGGGGGGGGGGGGGGGGGGGGGGGGGGTATGACCTTTTCCTAGTGTTAAAATTCCATCCTCCCAACATTGATGCACCTTCCCCCAGCATAGAAGCAACAAAACAAAAGATCTCAACACTCCATTAGCTTTAATGTTAACCATGCACTTCAACAAGGATGGTAGAAGACCCAGCATGGAAGAACAAAGCCATCGTGGATTATGTATCCCTGTTACTATTTTTGGTAAATGGAATGTCCATGGAGGTATGGCACCTTCCATACATAGTGACCCCCCCAAATTTGGGTACCTACCTTACCTATACATGACAAAAATTTGTAGCCAAATTATAGCCAATTTTTAGCAAAATCACTATCATTTTGCATCATAATCCATGGCGCAAAACCTATAAAAACCAACCTCAAATACCATTTTTAGGTTACACACTCTTAACCATTCCACACTTGGGCATTTTCAAGTACTTAAGAGCTCTTGTGATCTCACACACTTGTAATCACCGTTAACTCCTTGAGATATGTAAGGCTTTGTCATCAATGTTGGGTATTTGGTATCAAAAATTGTCAGTGTTGCCCACTTTGGTGTCACAAATCCTTCACACTTCTCATTCCCCAACATAGCCAGTGGTATAAATCTGGAGAAGTTGCAAAGGTTTGACAACATCAGGAGTGGTAGAGCATTTAGATTATGGAGTTGATTACATTGGCTTCAACATAAGTGAAACCTCCTACTTTGCTTTTAGACATACTTTGTACACAATCTCTAAAATCTCCTTATTTTTTAGCAATAAAGTTTATAGTTTTGATTTGTGTATGAATTGGATAATTTATTTTTACTTTTAGTTTATTCAAATGTTCATATCTGCATTTACATTTCATTTCATTACCTCATTTTGCATTTTCTAATTCCCTAGGTGATCTATCGAGCTATCTAGGGCACTCTGAATTCCATTTTTCAAAGGCCATGGAGATTCAAGGTTGAGGTTACTACATTAGAACATTTGATTTCCAAGTGATCAAATTTTCTAATTGCAACAGTTTTTTTGGTGTTAGAAGGAGGACCTTCGCTTGATTTCCATGTCAAAGTATATTTATCTCATAGCCAACATTGACCTACAAGTTGTAATCTCTAGTTTATAGCCAAAAACCTTGAATTTGCATTATAATCAACATTGCAGTCCATTCCCATTTGCTTCCAAAACCCAACATGGAAGTTTCAGGTGTTTGGGATTTGGAGTTTTCATAGTAGTTACTGCACATTTTCTAAGAGAGGCTAGCATTGATGGTTTCAATAACCCAAATCCTCATTTCCCCTTATTGTGAAAATTGATAACTTGCTAAAATAGTTGCTTGTGAAAAGTTTCAAGTTTTCACTTTGGGTTTTCAAACTCCATATTCACCAACATTGGTTAGGAAGGTGTGAGATCTCCCTATCTCACCTACTTCCTTCTTTTCCCCCTATTGCACCCAATGTAGGAGTAGCTAGGAAGCTTAATGTGGGTGAGGTTTGGTACTACCTTTTTAGCTTACCATTTTTAGCAAAAGGAATGTACCCTCCTTGATCCCCATTTACTATTTATAGTAAGTAGTCCATTTTTAGCCATTTTTGCTTCTTTTAATCATTTTTAAATTCTACTTGCTGGAATTTGCTTCAAGCCTTTTTCAACATCATAGCCATGTCTTTGCAATAGTTGACCAAGTTGCCCTTCGATTTCATTAACAATGGGCCCAACCAACAAGCTGTAAGCATATATGATCCTAAGGATATTTCATACTTGAATGTAGATAGTATTTGAGACTTAGGGGAAAAATTCTTAGGTTATTGGTAATAAATGAAGAGCACTACAACTTCATTTGTGCTAGGATCTAGGTTGGCATGCTAATTCTATGAATGGAAGTAGAAGCCAAGAAGGAGTTTAAGCTTATACAACATAATGGGAAGGAGTATATTCCTTCCTTGTATGACCAAATATCCCTCATTGATGTCTATGCTAGCATCCTATCTTACTTGATTGACTTTCATCAATCTCCCACCACTAGTTGTTCCACTACTAACTCTTTTCCTTGGTGTGTCCCTATGCCCTAGTTCACCAAGTATAATAGTGAAGGTGATTTGAATGCCCATCTAATTACCTTTTTCTCCAAGTTCTTGCTATTGCAACCATGACCACACATTGTAGTGAGAATTTTTCTTATGTCCTTGATTGGGAAAGTGCTTGACTAGTACCATATTGTACCTAGAGGATCTATATACTTTCTTGAGGACCTAATAGCTCAAGTTATTAATCACTTCAAATATAACTTAAAGCTTGACACTATGCTTGACTAGTTGATGAAGGTTAAGCAAGGATCCCTTGAACTAGTGCAAAAATTCATCCAATAGTAGAATAGTCTACTAAATGAAATACAAGAGCCTATAGCTGAAACCCACCTTTTGGCTATATTGAAGGGGACAATCAATGATTTTATTAAATCTATGATATACCTTGACCCATGGTCACACAATCAAGCCTTCTCTTAGATGAGAAACATAGAGGATGCCGTGAAGGCTAGTCATGACCTTGCCTATGTGGCAAACAAAAGTTAATATACATGGAGGGATAAGGAGAAGGGCAAGTAGAAAAATGTGGTGGTGGTAATCATAACCAAAGAAGCCAAAACAACCAACTAGGGGCCAAGGGCCAATGCACCAAAAATCCCTATTAACAACCAAGGTAAACAACCATCAACCTCTGAGGCCATTGCATTGACCATGACCAAATCAAACTTTGAGTGGAAAAATAGGAAAAAATACACTACTTTACCTCTAAAGCCATCTGAACTCTAAGATCAACTGTTGAAGAGTAGAAGGATCCAATATAAGTAGATGTTTGAACCTGGTTGTTAAAAACATTAAAGGCTATGTGAGATAGCCAAGGATACCACTTGAGTAACCAGGGATGATCCCTAGTTGACCAAGCATTTCAAACTTGATTGCTTCTACCACTATGATTAATTTTCTAGTCATGACATTAACTTCTACCTTGTGTTGAAGGATGACCTACAAAAGATGATAAATAGGGGTGAGTTAATCCTTGATGCATCTAATCCTATTCAACGACAAAATCAATCAATGTAAGTGTACAAGGAGCTATGGAACACCAATAATAGTGCATATGTCATATTGATGTTTAACATTGATGAAAATTGGAGACCTGTGAGGGAACCATTTGTCATTCGGTACCCCTTCATAATGAAAGGGCCTCTTTAGCTTCCACTAGCTCAATATTTGCTTCTGTTGTGAGAGTACCATCATGAATGCCTTCAAGGGGGCCTTTCATCATTAGGATGTCTTAGCCCACTACAACCCAACAAGCCCATACAATTGAAAAATAGCCTCCTGTGGTGGCCAATGCCATAGCATTTTCCTTCCACACAATCGTTAACAACTAGAAGGCCTCAAGTAAGCAAAGGAAGAAGCCTAAGGAGAAGCTCAATAATAAAGATGACAAGTAGGCCTAGTCAGGGAAGGAAGTGGGCCTACTGAAACTCACTTCTATATCGTCAATGCCCATGACTTCTACAACCCAAGCTACTTCCACAAGTAAATCATGAGAGGATCCTAAGAGCCAAGATAAATAGAAAGAGGAAAAACCACAACAACCCAAGTTTGAAGTTTGCATTTTAGGGTGTATGGAAGAAGTAAAGCACAATTGGGGTGACAAGCCCATGCTCAATGACAAGAACTTTCTCAGTGTGATGGAATAGGTCAAGCAATCCCTCAAGTAGAAGAACACAACTTTGAGCTTGTACAACTTGATCATGACTTCTACTACACATCATGAGTTGCTAACTTGCATTCCCATTAGTGAGGACATCCCTACTAACGAAGAATCCATCCATGTAGTGGTGGTTTCTTCTTCACCAAGGGAGAAGAAGTCAACATCGCTAGTGTTTTGTGATAGTAAAATCAAGACTAGTCCTCATATTGGTGAGGTAACTAGGGATCCTCTTTTTGTCACCATACAAGTAGGCTAATATAAGGTGCATCGAGTGCATGTAGATGATGGAGCTACAACTAATGTTATTCCATGTACTATCATTGAACACCTAGGCCTAACGGAGTAGATACAATGTACAATAACTGCAACTCTCAAGTCCTTCAATGGATCAAGAATTACTATCAAGGGATCTATCTCCTTGGATATGCACTATTGTTGAATGCTTAGGCCTAACGAAGTAGATATAACGTATAACAACCATAGCTCTTAAGTCCATCAATGGATCAAGGATTATTGTCAAGGGATCTATCTCCTTAAATTTTGTGGTAGGAGAGTAATTCCCCACAATCGTTGATTTCTTAGTGGTGGAGGAGACACCAGGGTTTAACCTTATCTTGGAAAGATCTTGGTTGGCTTACCTAAGAGCCATGTCTTCGCCTATCGATCAAGAGATTCACCTACCTTATGAGGGAGGTGAAATCATCATTCATGGTGATAATGTGGTTCCTTTGGCTATTAACAATGTGGACATAGAGTAGGGATCTAAAGTGAAGTTTCAAGAAGACACTCCTAGCCACAAGTTCTAGCAACTCAAGAGAGAGGAGAAAGCCAAGAATGCCAATGATGAGCAATGAGATGCATTATGAGATGAACTCCCTTTCAACATCATTGGTGAAGGGGATGGTGAATACAAACTTGTGCAGAATAGGCCTTACACATTTCTTAATCTTTCAAAGATTAGGAAGAATCTACACAAGTGATGTACACTCTGGCCCTTCTACCCATGCCCTTGTGATCATGTAACCATATGTATCGATAACCATCTAGCCTAAATTTTCTTTGTTGTCCTATTGTGCCTTTTTGTACACTTTATTTTAATCTTTTATGCATGTAGCCTATGTTTTACTTTTATTACATTTTTTCTTCCTTTTTGGCATGTTATAAACATAAAAAAATCTAATAAAAAATTTAAAATGAGAAAACACATAAAGACTTTAAAATAGAAAATTGCCAAAAATATAAATTTCCTTTCAATGCAGGCCTATCATGGCCTAAAACTGGCAAAACCCATGGCTTGATAAGGCATTAAACTAGCAGTATGAATTGCCAAGGCCTTAAACCAATATCTTAGTCTACTAAGACTCTAAATTAGCATTGCAGTTTGCAAAGATTCTAAGCTAACACTACAATTTGTTAAGACTCTAAACTAGCATTGTAGTCTGCTAGACTTTAAACTGGCATCATGGCCTACCATGACCTTAAACTAGTGATAAACATATGGCTGGTCATGGCCTAAAACTTGCAAGAAGCCCTTATCCTATAGTTGTTTGTAATTTTATAGTTTAGCTATTTTCTACCTAACCAACGTAGCCATTCTTAACATAGTTATTTGCAACCTTAACATAGTTATTTGCAACTTTTATAGTCTTAAAATCTTAAAATAGTAAAGTTATCAACAACATATATAGCCAAAACTAAAATCAAAACTTAAAATTTAAAATATTGAAAAATAAAAATATATAGCCATGGTCACATTATGTGGCATAAATATTAAAAAAATAAGCCATAATTGTCAAAATGCCTACACTTCAAACATTGGCTAACATTGGCCATATAACATCCAACATGAAAACTAAAATGAAATCAACAACAAGTGTTGTCACATCAAATGTTTGGTTGTGCTAAGGGGGCACCTGAAGTAGGAGGTGGTTGATCATCATCATCACCATCATCACTAGGGCCATTGATGTCACCTAATGCTTGTGACACAATAACATACAATCAATCAGTAACCAATAGCCAAAAAGTATAACTTAAATAAATCCAAAATTGAAATTCAAAATATGAAAGTCATCAAACCTATGGGGAATCCGGCTCCATGAACTCTTGGGGAAGATGTTGAAGACTAGTCTTCAAATAATGGAGAATTTAGTCTTCTAAAATGTTGGACTAGTCAACATATCCAAAATTAATGTTAGTGAGGATGTTTGTCTTATCCATGTTGGTGGCTCTCATGAGATTGTAGCCATAGAGACCTCATTTGCAGCCATAGTAACTTGAGAAGAAGGGGATTCGACTACGGTGAAAGTGCTTTCAAAGAATTTGTAAGCACTCTCAGCCTGAATGCCCTAAATGAATAGCTCCATCTTACATCATTTAGTTGTTTCCTTCTTCAACCACTTCAAGTATGCCTCTTAATTGACCTTATACTACCTCTTATGATCTTTTTGTGCCTAGCACTAGTCTAGGATCCATGCACTATAATCCCTCTAGTCTTGGATCTTTTGGGAGATTAAGCCCATCTACATCTATTGCTTGGCTAACTCCCTAGCAAGGGCCACCTTGTTGTGTATGGTGCACAGTAGCAGGTCCATGTGATCTCCTTGGTCTACAAGTTCTCTAAGTTAGTCACTTGGGCTTCCACAAAGGCCTTATGATCCTCAAGATCCCTAGTCCTCTCAACTTATCTTTTAGTTTCATTCGTTAAGGCCACAACTTACTCCCATAGGGATTCATTGGACCTTTGAAACTCCCATGAAGCTTTTGTACATGAAACTACAAGATCAGTGGCAGTTATGTATAACTTTAGGGGTACATTCTAAGTGTTGGGAGGAAGCTTAGGTAAGGAGTCAAACTCCATGTCTTGGGCTGAGTCCCATGCAAATGATGGTACTAAAAATGATAAAAATATAACCATAAGAAAAATATACAAACTAAGATAGCCATAGCATGAAACATAATTTATAGCAAAATGATTGAGGCATAGTAAAACGTAGCTCTTACCGATCTCAAGTGCAACTTGTTGTAGCCGATTGATGATGTCCTTTGCCATCTCATGCATGAATTCTATCTTATCTGAGACTCTACCCATGACTTCATGTGAAATGTAGATGTAGAGGCCTTTGCTGGTGATTCAAGAACTACAAAAAGCATAACAATCATCGAGAGGTGATAATGAAAATCAAGCATAAAACCATAGGCTATAAGAGGAATAAGCATACATGAATCCTCATCTTCATCAGGGATGACAATTGGGGGCTCCCGAGGTAGTGGCTCACCAAACAAGGTGTCTAGATCATCCATGTCAACATTGGCTAATTCTTTAGCCTCATGTTGCTATAAGAGTACATCCTCTGCATGCCTTTGTTCTTCTAATGCTGCAACGACCACACATCTTTGCTCCTTAGTAGCACGTTTGTGCTCCTCTGCTACATGCCTTTGCTCTTCTTTTGCAATGTCAGTTTGAGCTACCATCTCCTATCACTAGTTTGTAGCCATAATCCATTAGACAAGTTAGCACATGTAGCCATAAGATGTAAAACATAACATATCCAAAACATTAAAAAATATAGCTAAACTTTCTTGCTATTGCTTGATGTGATTGGTTGAACTTGAAGAGGATCTTCTACTTGGGGGTGGCTATGATGCTGGTAGTGCTTCCTCTATGGGAAATTTCAACTTGGCTCTAGCCACCTCATCAACCTCAAAATGCAACTATTAGGCCATTAGGATGTTTGCAAGAATGATCAAAGGCTCATCCCTTGTGCTATCAAGGGATTCACATTGCTTACCATCAAATCCTTTGGTGATAATAGATAGTGAATCTCCCATGTCTACTAATGGATTTTGGGCCCACATAATTGGATAAAGATGCTTTTATCCTAGCCCTAGAGAGTTAGTTTGGGTCCTAGCTTACCCATTGTCCATTTCTACTCACCACCAAGAACTCTGTGAATCTCTTTAGAGAACTTGTAGAAAAGGTATAATGCATGTGGATTATTATAAAGGTGTCTTTGTGAAGTTTGAGGATTTCCTCATTGAGGTATATAACTAAGGAAGTAGCCTAGTTGAAATGAGTATTCTCTATCAAGACCTTCTTAAAGGTCCATCTTTGTGTAATATTGATTACCTTCTTTTGTGACAACAATGTAGGAACAAAGAATAAGATTCCTTTTCTTTAGAATTTATGAAGTCATCCAAGGCAAGTTCAGAGTGGCCCTTGCTTGTAGTAGATCACTCCTTAACTTCTTAAAATAGCACAAAATTTTGCATGTTATAACCAATCTTCATCATGTAGCTTTCACCCCATGAAATCAGAGGTGAAATTTCATTGTAAATGTAAAAATTGTAGCCCACAAAGGGAAATTTCATATACTGTATACTTTTGAGGCTAAAAAATGCCTTATAAGTGGTCAAAGCCTCATTCCCCAAGTAATAAAAGTTACCTAGTGTCTATATTTGGGCTTGGCGGGGGGGTGTTGTTCACAAATGCTTTTTGGAATGCCAGAAAAGGCAATTTGATGGGTTTTATGTGGGGTATGCACTTTTCTACACTGGAAACACTTGCAAGGGGTAGATCTCACCTACCCCCAACATGGAAGGATAGGGGGTTTGGAAATGTTTCTCCCCTTCAACATGGAGACCAAATGCATAACTTGGAAACTTTCCCCTAGCTTGGAAAATTTTTCCTCTTAGCTTGAAAAGTTTCTTCCTAGCATGGAAGTTTCCACTTAGTCTATTTCAATTTCCTAGCATGGAAGCCACAAGAAGCAAAATTCATCAATTCATGCACTTCAACATTGACCAGCCACTTCAACAAGCATGGTGGAGAGCTCAACATAGAAGGTGTGCCTTGATTACTATTTATAGTAAATAGAATGACCATGGGAGGAAGCACTTACTATGTATAGTAACCCCCAAAATTTTAGCATCCATCTCATCTAAAATTGCAAAAAATTTGCAGTTAAAGCCAATTTTTAGCCAAATCATAGCTAATTTATAGCCCCATTCATGGCCTAAATACCCTAAAAAACCCAACCTCAAACACCATTGGCAAGTTCCAAGAATTTTTGGATGGGTTAGCATTTTTGACAAGATTCAACGCTCACAAGGTTCAGAATTTTGAGCAATTTTTGAGCATTATCAAGCAATTTGCATACACACAATTCCACACTTGGGGCATTTTCAAGAACTTAAGAGCTCTTGCAAGTTCCCATACTTGGATTTTCTTGAATCCTAGCATGGAAGCATTGTGGCCTTGAGATTTGGTGGATTTTTGGTGTCGACACTACATTTGTAGGATTTCCAAACCCTAGTGTAGAGTAATTTGGCATCCAAATTTTCTAGCATTCTCACCCCCAGTAGAAACCTAATTAGCAGACCCAAGTTGTAGCATTGAAGGAATATTTGATAACATTAAGAGTGGCTTAGCACCTGGATCATGGAGCACGTCACATCAACTTCAATGGGCTTTGAACTCTTGCTCAAGTGAATCTCCTTTTTACTCATCTAGGCACCATTTGTACACATTTCTTTAACTTATTATTTATTCTTTCTTAATAAAGTATTAAGTTTTAAGTTTTGTGTTCAAAAGCAAATTTTATTTTTTGTACATTATTCGGATCTATTTCTATTCCCATGCTTTGTATCTCATAAGTCCCTGGTTGATTTGTGGGATTCGTTAGGGCATCTCGAATCCCATTTTTATCATGGAGGCCTTAGGGATTCAAGGTTGGGGAACTGCTTGCAGCAAGGATCCTCAATTTTCATTCCAGCAATCAAGGTTTTTGATTGCAATAGATTTCCTGGCATTATAAGGAGGGCCTTCACATAAATTCTATACCTAAATCTATTATTTTCATTGCCATTTGCAAGCTTTTCCATGATTTTTTGCAACCAAAACCTTTGAGAAATCAATGATGATCTTTCCTCCCCTGTGATCAAAACTACAACATGAAAGTTGTAGGTGGTCGGGCTTTGGCTTTTCATAGCACTTGATGTGAATTTTACAGCCCAAAGCCAGTATTGATACCTCTTTCCCCAATTTTTTTTACTGCCAAAACAATTTTCTCTAGTTTCTAAAGTGGATGGTTCAACTCATCCGTGAGTTGGCTTTCCCCCCCACTTTTCCAAGTTGAGAAAATTAGTAGTTGCTAAAACCAATTTTAGTGGAAAAATACTAACTTTCCACTTTATTTTTCAGCCTTTTCCCCCATCAATGTTGATGTGGGAGGTGTGAAATTTTCATCATCTCACCCTTCTTTTCTCCCTTTGCCATACCTAGCATGGAAGTAGTTAGGAGGCCAACATTGGTGAAATTTCAAATCAATTTTATAACTAGATATACTTTTGTTGCAATTTGAAAGCCATTTTCTAGCCAAAACTCTCAAGGAATCCAATGCTACCTTTACCCCCCTGTAGCAAAAACCCCAACATGGAAGATATAGGTGGTTTGAGTACTAGAATTTTACAACATCTATTGTGAATTCCTAAGCAAAGCTAGCATGGAAGACTTAATAAACATTTAATTTTTGTTGCCATTATCTTTGCCACTAAACTAACATTGGTTTTCATACCAACTAAGCCTACTTTTCCCTCCTTTTTGATAAAAGTTAGCAGCTTGTCAAAACCATCTTTGGAAATTGCCAAGTTTTCATTTTGGTCTTCAAACTTTTCTTCCTCTCTCCAACATTGGAATAAGAAGGTGCAAGATTTTCATTATCTCACCTCCCTTCTTTCCCCCCTACCATAGCTAGTGTTGAAGTGCTTGGGAGTCCAACTTGGGTAAGGTTTGAAGCCAACATTGCCCAATTTCATTTCTAGTAAAGGGGTAAACCCCCATTATCCCCCACTTACTAATTATAGTAAGTACATCATTTTTTGCTATTGTTATTTCCTCTAAGAATTTTTGAATTTCATTCATTAATATTTACTCCTATTTTACCATTTATAGCCTATTTTAAAGCAATTCTCAGCACTATAACCATAGCTTTTTGAAAATCCACTAAATTGCCCTTCACCTTCACTGAAGAAGATCATAACTAACAAGTCATGAGGATGTATGATCCCAAAGACCTTGTTGTCATTGANTCAGTGAAGGTGAAGGGCAATTTAGTGGATTTTCAAAAAGCTATGGTTATAGTGCTGAGAATTGCTTTAAAATAGGCTATAAATGGTAAAATAGGNAAGATGACTAGTTTACCTTCGGGGAACAATAGGAAGAAGAGGATGAATTTAGGGTAGAATTTGAGCTTGAAAACATCCTTGGAGGATTGTTCCAACAAACATCCCCCAACATCACAGAACTTCCCCCTTGAAACACCACTAATTTTGGCCTAACACTTTGAAACAAGAACAACTCAAGCCCTTTCAAGCATTCGGGAGACAAAATTTGACAACTCAAGTCCAGGTTGCTCAAGCCAGCTTGATCACATTGTTAAGCTAGCTTGCCCTCAGCATGAGTAGCTCCAATAGTTTCAAAATCAAATAAAAAGTGGTCCAAATCTGAGGGTGCAAGCCATCCTCAAGAGCCGTTGATGTCCACTCCAAGTCTTAGCATTCAGGAGTCCAAATTTTAAGCCAGACTACATAGTATTTAGGCAACTAGGGCAGTAAAGAGGTGTGACCATAGCGTGACCAACTTTTAGAGCCTCAAAACAGCCTCAAAATAGCATCAAAATGGTTTGATTTTGAAGGGACAAGTCACTCTCAAGGTCCATTAATGATTTCTCAAAGTTTCAGCCTCCAGAACTTCAGATTTCAGCTCCAAAAATGTTCATTTTTGTCATTGACACCAGGTCACGCTGGTAGCATGAGTCTAGCATGACCAACTTTCAGAAAATTTCAGAAAATTCTAGAAAATTCTTAGCATCAGAAAATTTCAGAAAATTCTTAGCACCAAAAAATTCCAGAAAATTCTCAGCATCAGAAAATTTCAGAAAATTCTCAGCACCAGAAAATTCTAGAAAATTCCAGAAAATTCTCAGCATCAGAAAATTCTTAGCATCAACAACTCCCAAAAAATTCTAGGAAATGGTAGAAAATTCCAGAAAATTCTCACCATCAACAACTTCCTGAAAATTCTAGAGAACTCAAGGACAAAGAAGTTTCAAGGAAGACGGGTTGAATTTCCCTTGTACATTTCATTGTAAATCTTCATTTGTGGGATAGTCAGGCCCTCATAGTCTAAATTAAATATACTTTCATGGGCTTAAATCACCCATAAATTATAAAATGCGATGTACCTGGTTAAGAACATAGCTTGCCGACACACATCCAACTCATGCACAACTGTCCGACACACATCCAACTCTTGCTAGCACACATCCAACCCGAGCACAATTGTCCATTAAACACATGTCACATGATCCTATTTCCTCTCATCTCTCGACCGTTGATTCCATCCATGGATTTCATGCCTGAGTTCGGCCCAGCCTTATAAATACCCTATCAATTCACATAAACCACGGGGAGCAATTTTGAAGGTTTGCGGCTTGGGAAGTATCGACCAGCAGCCTAGAATGCTCAGACACACTTGACTCCTAGCATCTGAACATTTTAGACATCATCCTGGGGCTTAGTGCTTGACCTGCCATCCATACGCGCAGCTACACTTTAACTGGTGCACATTCTTATTTAAACAATACAATATAGTTTCATTATTGCTTTCCATTTACATTGTTTAGTTCTGTTTACACTTTTTTTTTTTTTTACAAATATAGCTTTGTTTACACTTTATTTATAATTCATTACGCTTTGTTTACATTTTGTGTCATTGTTTGCATTCCGTTTACATCCTGTTTACACTGTTTACGATAACCCCAGCGCTAGTCATAGCTTACGCTTGGGGAAGTCCTTGGTTGATTTGTGTGCAAACTATCCAAGGCACTCTGCCTTCATTCCCTTTTCCAGCTTGCCCTCAACCGAAGGCAGGGTCAACTGTGCACGCCCGACGATCTCTCGATGTCTTTTTTCCTTCCAGCCTTATACCAACGATTTAGGTCAGTACACCCTCTAATGCTTTTGTTTTCTTCATGGGCATGGTGCCACCATCTTCCACTCCTATGTACCCTACTATAGTAGATCCCATGCCAATTATAGCCACGCATGACACTTAATCAATGCCACAAATAACAAACTATAGCATGTCAATGTCATTTGCAGCATAGCCTTGATATACAAAACCATCAATGGTGGCTTTTACCACTACAAATCCATTAACTACTCACATGGGCTTCACCATGAGACCCCTAGCAACACAAGGGTCACACACCACATTTGTCCTATTTGTGCCTTAAGTACCAACAACAAACATCTTTTCCTTTGTTTGACCCAGAAGCCAAAAACATAGTGCAACCTTCTCTTTTTGTTATGAAATCCATAATAAGGCCACAAGCCTCAAAAGAAATGCCACAACCTTATGTACAAACCTTGCAAACTATGGGGCCATAACAAGGCTTGGATCAAGCCTTCCAAATTATCTAAGAGCTAATAGAGGATTTGAAGAGGCTTAAAGTCTCTACCATACAAACCATTAAGATTATGGACTTCTACTAGGATGATCCCATAAGTTCTGTAGTCCCACCCTTGACACTTCCTCCTAGTGTCCCCATTCCACAATTTAGCAAATATAATGAAGAAGGTGATCCCAATGCTCACCTTATTACCTTTTAATTTGAATGTTTGCTCTTGTAGCCATAGCCTCATACCATCATGAGGATCTTCCCTATGTCTTTGACTAGGAAAGTACTTGATTGGTATTATGCATTGCCTAGAAGATCTATATCCTCTTTGGAAGACTTAGTAGCCCAGTTTGTCAACTACTTCAAGTATAACTTGAAGCCTAACATAATTCTTGACCAACTTATGAATGTTAAGTGAGGGCCCTTAGAACTTGTACAAAAATTCATTTAGTGGTGGAATGAACTACTGAATAAAATACTAGAGCCCATAGTTGAAGCCCACTTGTTAACTATATTCAAGGGAGCAGTTAATGACTTCATCAAGTCTAAGCTCTATTTCCTTGATCCACAATCTCTTAGCCAAGAATTTTCATAAACTAAAAATATAGAGGATGTCACGGAGGCCAACCATGATCTAGCCTATATATCATATAAAAACCAACACACTCAAAGAGATAAAGAAAAGAGAAAACAAAACAACACTACTGTAGGCAACTCTAACCAAGGAAACTAAGACAAAAAATGAAGGGCCAAAGGTCAACCTGCGCAAGGCCTCCACTAATGCCCACAATAAACAACCATCAACTTCTAGGATCACTACATCAACAACAAATAGACCTAACTTCAAAAGGAAGGATAGGTCTAAATATACTACATTGTCATTAAAATCATATGAGTTGCTAGATTAGCTCTTAATAAGTGGATGCATGCAAAATAAACAAATGATCGAAGACACTTGAAAGAAACACAAGAAACTATGCAAAATAGCTAAAGATTCCACTTGGATAATGAAGGATGATCCCTAGTTGCCTAAATACTTCAAGTTAGACAACTTCTGTCATTATCATCAACTATGTGATCATGACATGGACTTCTACCTTGCACTGAAGGATGACCTACAAAGGATGATAAATAGGGAAAAATTGGTCTTAGATGCTTTTAACCCAGTTTGACCACAAAACTAGTCCATGTAGGCCTACAAAGATACTTTGAATGCTAACGATAGTCCTTATGTTATTTCAACATTTACCATTAATGATAATTGAAGACCTGTAAGAGAACCATTCATGATTCAAGCATCCCTATATAACGAAAAGGATTATTTGACTTCCCATAGCTAAAGATACCCTTTTGTTGTGAGAGTACCATTATAAATGCCTTCAAGGGAACCTTTTGTCATCAAGGTCTCTCAACCCAATACAACCCAAATAGCCATAGTTCAAACAACTACACAATGATCCCCTCTGGTGGCCAATGCTACCACCTCTTCCTTATAGCCAATAGTTGAGAACCACAAAATTTTAGCTAATCAAAGGAAGAAGCATAAGCAAAAGACTAACAACAAGTGAGATAAGTAGATGGAGGCATGAAAGGAAGTGGGTCCACTGAAGCCCACTCCCATTTTAGCTATACCTATGAGGTCCTCTACCCCCATCTCCTTCAACCAACAAGCCAAAAGAGGATACTAAAGCCCATAATCAAAACAACAAGGAAGAGTCACAACAACCATAACCTAAAGTTGAAGTCCATATTTTGGGATGCATGGAGGAAGTAAAGCACAATCGAGGTGACAAGCCCATGACCAATGACAAGAACTTCCTTAGTGAAATGGACCAAGTCAGGTAGTCTTGCATGTAGAAAAACATAACTTTAAGCTTGTATGACCTAATCTGACTTTTGTCACACAACATGAGGTGCTAGTCAAAATGTTGACCTCCATACATGTTAGTGAGGATATTTTTGCTAATGAGGAAGCCATCCATGTAGCAATGATTTGTTCATCACTAGAGGAGGAGAAATCAACACCCTTGACATTTTGCGATAGTGAAATTAAGGTTAATCCTCAAAAATCCAAAGTGACAACAACCCCTTTGTTATAACCATACCAATAGGAAAATTTAAAATACATTGAGTGCATGTTGATGATGGAGCAGCAACCAACATCATCCCATGCAGCATCATTGAATGCTTAGGCTTAACTAAGCAAGTACAGCCTACAACTACCATAGCTCTTAAGTCCTTCAATGGATCAAGAATTACCATTAAGGGGTTTATCTCCTTGGATTTTGTAGCTAGAGAATAATTCCCTAGAATCACAAGCTTCTAGGTGGTTGAAGAGACACTAGGATTCAACCTGAATCTCAAAAGACCTTGGTTGGCTTAGTTACGAGCTATGTCCTCATCCATCCATCAAGAAATTTACCTTCCTTATGAGGGAGGTGAAATCATCATTCATGGTGACAACATGGCTCCCCTAGCTATCAACAACATAGACATAGAATGAGGGTCTAAAGTGGATCTTTAAGGCGAAGCCCTTAGCCATGAAGAGAAAAAACCCGAGATAACCTATGATGACAATAATAGGTAATGAGATACATTATGGGATGAACTCCTGTTTAGCATTGTAAGTGAAGGGAATGGCGAGTACAAGCTTGTGCAAAGTAGGCCTTACTCACTCCTTAATCTTGTAAAGATTAGGAAGAATCTACACAAGTGAAGTTTATCTTAACCTTTCCATGCCTCTATGACTAGATGCAATGATAGTTAAATAGGCTTAACTTTTTTTTTTTTTTGCAATTTATTATATCTTTGTTATTTTATGCACGTAGCCTATGCATATACCCTAAATTTATTTGCATTGTTACTTATTTGCTACAACCTTTCTTTATTTTTACATATGTTTTAAACATTAAAAGAGTCTCTCTTTCATGCATGGTTCACTATGACCTTAAACTAGCATTATCGTAAGCTAAGATGTTAAATTGGCACTACAATTTGCTAAGACTCTAAATTGGCAATATGACCTGCCATGGCCTTCAACTAGCAAAACTATATAACCTAGGCTTGCAATGGCCTAAAACTAGGAAACATCCCTTTTATTACTATATCTCTCTTTGCTTGGCCTATTATCACATCAATTAGCCATTTGATTTTATAACCAAAAACATCAACATAGCCTTTCAAGGTTTGCAACATTTATAGTGTTCACTACTACTATAAATGCATATAGTAAAAAATAAAACCAAATATTCAAATTTAAAATTAAAATGTCTATAACATATAGCCATAACCACAATGTGTAGCAATGATGTCATAACCATCTATAACATAGTCTTGGCTAATCATGGCTGTCAACATGAAAACAAAAACAAATAGCCAACAAGTTAAATTGAAGGAGGATGCTAAGTGGTATCTAGAGGAGAAAGTGGTGGGTCATTCCCACCCTCACCGTTGGGGTTGCCAATATCTCTTGAGGCTTGAAATGCAACAACATATAGCTTGTTAGTAACTCATATAGCCAAAATCATGACCTAAAACAAAGACCAAAATATAAAATATATAAAACCTGGGGAGATTTTGGCTCCATGACTTCCAAGGGTAGATGTGGAAGACGATTCCTCATAACAATCCCAACTACATCCATGGACAAGTGTGACAACAACATCAGACTGAAGTTCCTAAGGAGGTAGGCAACAAAGTCCCTTGCTCCAGGTTGGAACCACAATGAAAGCTTCCCAAGAGGCATGCCATGTGGTGGAGTATTGGTCTTGGGATGACCAATGTAGCACAAAATACCAACTAACTCCACTATGATGAGGATAGGCCTCAAGAAGACCTTGCATGAAACAAAACAAAAATATTGTAACCAATTAGAATTTCTTAATAGGTTAGGAAAACATCATAGTTGGAGGTGAAATTAGCCTATGTAAAAACTTCTAAGGTGTTTATCTAAATTAGTCTAAATAATTTCACAAGAAAAAATTATTACAACCTTGCATATCCTTGCACCATGACCAATTGGAATTTCTTAACAAATTTAGGAAACACTTCTTAAGTCAGAGGTGAAATTATCCTCTGTAAAAAGCTTTTAGATGTTCATTTTAATTATCTTCAGAAATTTCATAAAAGCATTATCACCATATTTTATAGCCTTTATAGCCCAACTTTCATAGCCCAAAATTATGTTTCAATCTAAATTATGCATAAATTTAGAAAAAATCATCTAAATTATGCATAAATTTGGAAAAAAGTAAGCATAAGTTAAAAAAAACCTCTAAATTATGCAAAGCATGCATAAATTTGGAAAAAACATCTAAACTCTACACAAATTTAGAAAGAGAATGATAAACTTAGAAAAAGCCATGTAGCCATAGTAAGAGCTTATTTAAAATAGAAAAAGCTTATACCCTTCTAGAGAAAGCAAAATTAAGCATTGATTTTACATGTTCATAAAAGAAAAACATAAGTTATACATATCAACCACTTCTATTTTGGGTAATGTACTACAACTATGAGCTTTACCTTGATTTACATAGCCATAGCAAAAAATTCATAAAAAGTTTGTTTGAGCTCTAAACAGAGTGATTCCACCATCATTTGAAAGCTTAAATCGAGCCCTATGCATCTATACTTAAGAAAAAATTCAAAACATTTGCTTTTTATGCAGGAAGAATTTGTCAATTTGGACAATAATCCAAAAATGACACAAATGGCCTTACTACACATGTCTAATAAAAAAAATTCATAAAACATTTATTTTAAGCCCAATTGGAGTGATTCCACCTCCATTGGAAAGCTGAAGCCAAAGACTATGTAGCATAACTAGAAAATAGCAAAAACCTTTGCCATTTTCTTATAAAAGTTTCACAAATCTACATAAAATTACAAAAGTGACATAAAGAACCTAACTACACAACGTTAGGATAGCAATAATAGATTTCTCATTTGAAAGTCAAATTAAATGAGACAATAACTAGTGGAAAGCTTAAATAAAGGGCTACAAACCCATAACCTTTAATTTTACAAATATGTAGCTATTCTACTAAAAAAAATATACAGCATGACTTGCTTTTTTATATCAAAACTTCAAAAATCTCAAAACCTAAATTTCATATAGACATTAAAATACTGAAATAGCTAAAACCATTGAAACCCATTTAAAATCACATCAAAATAATGGGGTAGGATTTTATTAAAATTTAATTTTAAAAAATCCTAAGGCCTAGATCTAAAAAAAATGGTTGTATCTCAAGATTTTGAGAAAAAAGCATAAAAGTGTAAGGCATATTTTTGAAATCAAATTTGAAAAAGCTAAAGTGATGAAACAACTATAGATTTGCATGGGAGAAACCAAAATAGGAGATGGGATTTTATCAAAATTTTATTTTAATCCCTCTACTGAAGTAGATCTAAAAAAATGGCCTTAACATCTATAAAGTAAAAAAACTAGAAAAGTCACAAGAAACAAAGAAAAAAATAGGTAGAATTGCCTACCTTAGAGCAATAATAAATGGGGCTAGGATACAGATAGTCTTGGAAACCTTTAACAACTCCCTGGAATGCTCATTCATTCTTTGGATCATAGGATTCTTGCTCTTTCCCCCTTGCTACTTGGGTGCCATGGTAGGCTCAACATTGAGGAAGATGAGAATTAGGAGAAGATAGAGGTTCTATGCTAGTTGCAAGGAAGATGGGAGGCTTCCATGCCGAACATTGATTGTGGCTACCACAAGAATCTTTGCCAAAGCTCTCCTTCAATGCACTGTTGNGAACATTGATTGTGGCTACCACAAGAATCTTTGCCAAAGCTCTCCTCCAATGCACTGTTGTTGTAGAATGATAGTTATGATCAAAAATTGGAAAATTTGACATATAAAACCCATATAAAACCTAGGTGAAACCTTACCTTCCAATTTAGTGCACCATAACTACAAGTACAGTAAAGAAAAAGGGGGATGCTGAGTGGTGAGGTACCCCTACACCCAACCATATGAATCATAAGAGTTCACACACAATCTACTTGAATTCTGTAGATGGAACTAGTTATGCATCTAAATAGTTATGCCTTGATTGTAGTTCGCTGTCTTCCCACTTGGACTAGTGGTAGCTTTGTCATGTATGGTTTAGTTTAGAGTGAGGCATATGATGATGGATGTTGTTTGGCCTTAAGGTACTCCTAATGATAATAAAGAGATTAATTAATTAAGTTAATTAACAATGGAAAATAAAGTCTAAACTAGCCTATATGTGATGAGTATCCATTTCTAATTGTCCATACATGCCTTGGACTTCACGTAACTACCGTTGGGATTACCAAGCATATGTCACTGGGTGTACCAAATGATACGCTACTAGGCTACTAAGTAATTATACTTAAGTGCTTGCAATTAGTCATACTCATTCTGCTTAATGATAAGAATAATAAAGAGAAATAAATGGAAATAATAACTAAGGAAAATAGTACACAATTAAACATTTGAAAGTGATAATAAATTTAAGTGGATGTTGCAATGATGAAAGTAATCTTGATCTTTATTGCTAGCCATGTAACGTGTCCAAGTATGTCACACTTGAATAAGGATGCTATACAATCACTTAACATCACACTGCAAGCATGCACTAGAAATAAAATTTTAACTACTCTGAAATTTATGAAAAAGCTATCTAAAATCTATTCAAAATCTATATTCCAATTGTGCACCCAAGTGTGGTATTTATAGGCTAGTGTGGAAGGGGCGATATTGGATGCCTAACATTAGAGGTTGTGCCTTGATATCATGACCCTACAAAACATGACTCATGATACCTTCACAATTGAATGAAAACTTGTCCTTGAGTTAAAAAAAATGAGGCACAAGTTCTTTACAAAAAATTGAGAAGGTATGGGATTATTAACTAACTTAAATAAATACACAAATTGACTCTTTCATGCCATAGTGGTGTTTTACAAAAATATGAACACAACATGACAAGACACAAAATTGGGAAAGCTCATGTAGTTCCTAGAGGTGGTGGCTCTTCCATCAATCACTTTCCTTTGTCACCAGGCTTTAGAAATTTGTAGCAATTTATGAGCACCTATAATGTTTCCTGCTCTTTCCTTATGTCCTGTACCATCTAGGCTATTGAACTGATGTGTGTTGGAATTGGTACATCCCATGGGCATGGTAGCCATGGAAACTTTCTGTTTGCTTTCACATACTAAGCCACAAACTATTATCATTCCTCCTTGAAGGCCCTAGCCTTTTCTTTTAATTCATGGTGATTTATTAATCTTCTAGCTAGGTCTGAGGCTACATCTCTATGTCCATGGTAGCAGGCCTTAGTCACCTTCAATTTTGTGTTTGCCACGTGGATTTTTTAGAGAGCATTTTTCCTATTTACAAACTCTTTTTCATATAATGCATAGGTGGCCGCTACTTGTTGCTCTAGTTCATTTCTAGGCCAACTTGCTACTAACATGGCAAGGTTGGCATATTGAAGGTTAGCCAATGCCATGTATTCTTTTAAATCTTTAATCTGTAGGTCTTTGTTCTCTACTTCCACTTAATGAACCAAGGCATAGCTATCCAAGATTGGCTACTAGTTAAGATTCTCGTTGACATCTAGGTTTCTTTTTCATTGATCTATTTGTACATGTGAATTTGGTTTTGGAAGTGCTCCTTTAGCTTTTCATGTTTCTTGGCTTCATTTTCCATGTGCTTATCTCAATTGGTGATTTTTGATAAATTGTGTGGACCTCCTCCATTGAGAGGGTTTGATTTTCTTTGGCCAATTTACTGATGTCTTGGTTGACCCTCACTAGTTGTTCTCTCAATTGGTGAATGCTTTCTTTGAAGATGTTCCTCTATTTTCTATAGTGGTCAACCTTACATTATTAGTGGTAAGCTATTTATTTTCTTCTTGTGTGGCAGTCAATGCCTTTGCATGGGCATATGCTTGAGCTTCAATATCTAAGGCATTCCAAATCACTTTCTACTTCTCTTGCTCAATAGCTTTGTTTTTCTTTAATTAATTGTTTTAGTTGTTGCATTTAGAATTAGTTTAGTTGGTCATGCACGATCAATTGGATAGGGTTCCATCTTTTAGCTCTCAATGTAGCTAGCTCTTATTGCAATTGATGCACTTCTACTTCTACATGTTCTACCATGGTCTTAGCCATGACTAGCTTTCCTTTTGTGGTGATGAGATCTGATTGCATTGTAGTGACATCATTGGGGATGTTAAAAAGGGTTTTCATTACTTGTCTAGTCTACAGTAATCTATCAAGTACATCCTTATGGATTGTAGGAGTCATTAAAGTCCTAGCAAACATTTGTGCATCTCTAATCCTATTTAAGTCCACTAAGGGCATAATAGACACAAATAAAAGATTTTTTGATGTGATTTGTTATTACCTCTATTGTGCCTACCACATCTTGATGTTGTATGATCACTATTGTGGCACCTTCTCCTATTTTGAACATCACCTGAAAAGATACAACATTCCTAGAGATTTGTTGTGACCATTGGGCTTCCCCTCCTAGTTGTAAAGAAATCTACCCTCTTTATGGGCCAGTAGAAATGATGGGCTACATGGGATCATTGATAAGTTGGAAGAGGTTTGATTCATTCCTACTTCCCCATCTAAGAGTTTTAGTAATGCATTGCAGATGGCTCATTGCAAGCCAACAATCTTGTGGTAGTGGTGGTGGAACTTGTGGCTCACACCACTGCTTGGGTTCATGCTCTGTTTCCTTTTCTAGTTTTGGCTCCTTTTTTGTTTCTTATTCTTTACCAAGGACTTTCCTTGATGTTGCAGGTTTAAGTAACTTAGTAAAAGAAGCATTCTAATCCCTTCTAGGAACATCATTGGTGTATCCTAGAATTCCATTGCACTTACATAGCTTCCTAATTGGGCAAGGGAATGGGAGTGTTAGCTTTTCTACCTTTTTTTTTTTACTCAAATTGCCTTTTGATTTTCATGAAATACTTTTGGGGAAGATTAATATTGTATTTTCCCATTAATACTGCACTTCCCCTGGCTACATAAGTTGATATTCTATTGAGCCCTTTAGTTGGGAATAGGTGGTATGTGCTATATTAAAATAGGTCATCTCTTCCAAAGTCAACTTATTGTATGTCTTATTGTCCTTGTTATATGTCCTCTTTAGCCACAATTTTCTAGTTTCTAGATTGGACCTTGTGGATAGATGTGCGAACTTGGCTACCATGTTTGGTAGATTCAGAGCCTCTATGATTGCTTTGATTGGAAAAGATATAGTGACTCTACCGATGTTAACTATGGTGCCTTCTTGCTTGTTATGCCAAAATTGGTACGTCTCATTGAGGTACCATTCTCCACTTTTTGAAAGGATGTTCCATAATGGTGATGCCTAGAGTTGAGTTTGAACTACTTTAGGGGAAAATGCCATAAAGGATTAAAGTTCATTTTCATGATGATCATGGTCAACATGGATTTTTCCTAGATGGCTTCAAGGCATTCTTGGGACAATGTGAGGCATTGTTCTTACACTAGAGCCTGTGGTTCTGTAGCCTCTCCTTAGACCAACTACCCTATAGCAGGAGCCTCTTGATGAATGCTAAATGATCAGGCCTACTATTCCTCATGTTTGGTTGGTGGGCCGTATTCTCCTAGTCAACCTCTACCACCTCTCAAGTGTTTGGCTACATCTTGCAAAGGTTCTTCTTGTCTTCCTCTTTTAAAACCATATATAATCAATTAAGTGTTTGATGTTACTAAGGTGTTGTTATTTATCATAATTAGGTTTATACCTTACTCATAACCTTAGTTTCATTAAGTTCTTTCACTCATATGATTGCAAAGTTAGAAAAATTTTCAGAAAAATGCCCAAAAAGTGTTAATCTTCTTTCATGATCCTCCACAATTGGTTTCTTTTTCCTTATGTATGGTTGATAATGATAGTTATAATTCCTTGGATGAGAGAATTAGAGTTTTGACATCCATATGATTGATTTTTCATTAAAAGACATAAGGTTTTTAACATTCTTACCCTTATAATACCTTCCAAGCAATAGCAAATTTGGAAAAATCAGCACAAGTTTTTCATGCAAGCACCTTCCCTCAGCTAAATTGAACACTCTGAGTTCAAATAGGTTCAAAAACCACAAAAATTAAAGTGATATGAAGCAAAATATTGTAAGTGGAAGTTGATTGCGCAGAGCTCTTAATTGCAAGAGAAAATATCAAAAACTCCCATAGCTGCAAATGATGGTAATGGATTTTGGAACACCATGGTGGTCCTATATATAGTTTTGATGGGCTTAATATTGAGTTTTTGACGTCAAGTCTGACTCGATATCAGGATGCTCAAATTTACATACCATGAGGATAGTCAACATGAAAAATAAAGCTCTATGATAGATGGAAGGATTTTCAGTCAAAGCCAAAGTTTTGGGGTAAGTGAGAATTTATATGTAGGCATTAAAAGTATTTAGAAGATGGAATCATGGGCATTTAAAGTTTTGGAAGATGCAAGAAAAGGTGTATTAGATTTATGTTGTCGAACAGAATAGTTATATGATAAGGGAAAGAATTGAATTTATCATTTATGAACTTGGAATGTTTAAAATGATGTGGTTGTGTCAAACAAGTACAAGTCACAACAATTACACAAGTGTGTCCTTTCCAAAGTAGGCATCAATCCTTAAAGAGTTATGTCCTAGTGATATTTCTAAACATTCTCCCATTTACATAGCTCTCCTTCTTCTTTTGCCACACGCTTGATTAGCCCTTAGATCTGATGGGTTTGTAGTTCATATAATTGATCTAGAGCATACATCCCAATGATCTCCCTTGCTTATTACAAAACCCATCTATGATGTGAAAAGTTGCTCTTCCTTAGGGAAACCAGGGTTTAGGCATCTATTTAGTAGAGAATAATATCGATTTAAGGCCATGTCCAAGGGTCCACATTATTCTTGTCTCCATCCTTAGATCTATCTCCTCAAGTTGGACAATCCCACATAGGTTTGGTATTTCTTGTTGAAGAATTCTAGTGATGTGAACCATTGTTGGATTGAAGTTGGTTTCAAAGAGCTATACCACACTTCACCTTTATCGATTAGTGTCATGGAAAAGAGATTAAGATTTTGCCATCCACTTTCAATGTTGTATAAGGCACATGCATCATGGAAGGCTTGTAAATGATGTTGTGGATCTGAATCATAGCCTCCTATGAATTTAGGGATATTATTCATATCAAGCCTTGTTAGGCAACTTTGCTTATGATCCTTGTGGGGTATCTTAACTACCTCTATGATCAACATCAAACTCTTAGTGGCCAACAAGGGCTTATCATCATTAGACATGTGATAAAAATTTCTATTTCTAGTCATTTGATTGTGATGATTTTGTCTATGTTCATTTTGACATCTTTGATTCTTCCCATGGTTTTGATTCCTATGTTTATTTCAATGCCAATGATGAGCTTGGTCTTTATATGTGCATTCATCTTTGTCAAAACTAGACATTGAGGAAGAAGAAGAAGATGAGAAACTAGGAGGATTGCCATGGCTTCCATGGTGTTCCCCATGATCCTTTGATTTATCTTTTCTAGGTTTTGAGGAGGTCCTAGGCCTTGAAGCCTTCCTTGGTCCATGACTTACTTCATCTCCTCTAGGGTTGTCTCCCTTTGGTGAATGTAGTCCTTGAGTGTTGTTAGGGTGATCATAAACATATGAAACCCTTGCATAAGGTTCGTCACTCCAAGTTTCTTCAACATATATCTCATTAGTTTTCCAATTAATGTTTTCACTGAATAATACATTATCACCTCCTTGTGAAAGATACATTGTTGGTTTATGGTGTATGTGATTTAATATTGTTTGAAAGAGAAATTATTAATACACTTATAGTGATCATATATAATATAACTAATCTAGATAACTAGCACCATCCCCGACAACGGTGCCAATGATGAGTGGTGAGGTACCCCTATGCCCAACCATATGAATCACAAGTGCTCATGCATGATTCAGTCAAATTCCATGGATGGGACCAGTTGTGTATCTAAATTGTTATGCTTTGATTGCAATTCATTATCTTTCCACTTGGACTAGTGGTAGCTTTGTCACATATGGTTTAGTCTAGAGTGAGGCATATGATGATTGAAGTTGTCTAGCCTTAAGCTACTCCTAATGATAATAAATAGATTAATTAATTAAGATAAATGATAATGAAAAGTAAAGTCTAAAGTAGCCTATGTCCAATGAGTATCTATTTTTAATCATCTATACACACTTGGATTTCATGTAACTACTACTGGGATTACCAAACATACATCACTGGGCATACCAAATGATACGTTGCTGGCCTACCAAGTAATTACAGTTAAGCACTAGTGATTAATTGTACTCATTCTGCTTAATGACAAGAATAATAGAGAAATAATTGGAAATAGTTACTAAGGAAAATAGTAAACAATTAAATAATTGAAAGCAATAATAAATATAAGTGGATGCTACAATGATGAAAGTAATCTTAATCTTTATTTTCGATCATGTAACATGTCCAAGTACATCACACTTGAATAAGGATGTCATACAATCACTTAACATCTCACTATGGGCATGCACTAGAAAGTAAAATTCTAACTACTTTAAAATCTATGAAAAAGCTATATAAAATCTATCCAAAATGTATATTCCAACCATGCACCCAAGTGTTGTATTTATAGGCTAGCATGGAAGGGGCAATATCGAATGCCCGACATCAGAGGTTGTGCCTCGATATCGGGTACTCGACATTGTGGCCCTAATATTAAATACCTATTATCGTGGATGTGAAAAACATGAATCATCAAGAGGAAAGTCTAGTTCATGTTGGTTTTGAGTGGAAAACAAATCCACTTTTTAAAATTTTAAATTTTTGGATTATGGGCCCCACCTTGTGCCTTCACTTTTGACTAAAACTTACATTAACACTGAGATGTTTTGCCAATTTTGACACTTAAAACATTATGGCAACCTTAACCCCATACATCCATGCTAGGGATGCCATGCCCAACATGGAAACATGCTTATCATGTTACAAATTCATTAGATTTACAAATATCTTTCTATTTTTGGTAACCTAGACTTGCCTTTTTCAACCCAAGGTTTCCAAAATTGGGCAAAGCATGAGTAAGGCTAAGTACCATGGATTTTGATGCTGGGGCAATAGTACTAAGCATGGAAGAAGGGGGGTAACACTCACTCTTACCTCCCAACATCCATCTAGCACAAGTTTGACCCTAAAGTGGGTCCCACATGATCTAGAACCCCTTTGAGCATCTCCAATAGCGTTCGAAATTCACCAAACCTAGTCAAAATTGGTTGAAATATAGGATTTGATGTGTTTCATGCTAGGGGTGGCTTCTTCCACGTTAAGCCTTTCACCCTCCATGTGGATAAAAGTGGGGAAGCCAAAAATAACCTAAATTAATGACATAACGATGTTTTCTTGATGCCTGGTGATTCCTAGACCCTACCAGAACCCTCTAGAGCTTCTTGAAGCCCTAAAATGGGTCAAAAAATGGCACAAAACTATTATCCCTCTATCATGCATGCTAGGGTCACTATGCCCAACATGAAAGAAAGGGGAAAGATTGCATGAGACACTTAGAAATCTCCAAACTATCGAATCTGGACACCCAACATTGATCATTGACATTGGTAGCCTAAAAATACCTAGTGACCCTTAGAACAACCAAATTTTATCATTATATATTAGCAATCAGTGCTAGCAACCTTGTGAATGCACATGCATGACCAAGAGTGACCATAAAGCATCAAAAAGATATTTCCCCAAATTTTCACACTAAGCATGAAAGCCCTAGCATGGAAAAAGGAAGGGGGGTGGAGGGTCCTAAAGCCACTCATCAACCTTCAAAAAAGAAAAATTTTTACATTAGACATTGACCATCTTCACTAATAATCCCAAGGACCTACATGCATGATGAAAACAATGCAAAAGTATGAAAATTCATTTTCCCCAAATTTTCCACATTAGAAATATATTCCTAGCATGGAAAAGAGGGCGAAGCTCAAAAAACACTTAAAAAACCTATAAAATAACTAGTTTTGACTCCAAATCCTAGTCCTTAACCCTTGTAATCCTAGAGGCTAACATGCATGGTCGATTGAAGTTAAAACATGGCTAGATCTAAGTTTTATGGTGTCTCCACATTGGAAATTCTCCCCTCCATGCTACCCAACATGGAAATTAATAGGGAAACCCATTTGGAGTCCATAACTACCTTAGAACAACATTAACTAAACTTGCATGTGCTCTAGGACCTTGCCAGCATCGTTTGGAGCTTTTGAACTTCAAGAAACTGATGTTAGAATGTGAAAAACTCATTCCCCCTTGTTTTTAACATTGAGCTCTCCATCCCCAACATGGAAGAAAAGATGGAAGCCAAAAAAACACATAGAAATACTTAAACTTACTAAAACTTAACACCAAACCCTAGTCCTCGACCTCAGTAGCTCGAGAAGCTGACATGCACAGTTGATTGAGGTCAAAATTAGCCTAGATCTAAGTTTCATGGTTCTTCCATGTTCGAGATCCACTTTTCCACATTAAGGGTGGTATCCCTAGTGTGGAAACTTAAGGGGAAACTTATTTGAGGCTCCTAAACATGGAAGAACCCTAGTAGTAGCTATTGGAGCCCTTAAACATTACAAAATTGATCATAGATGGTAAAAAACCAAATGTGCATCTTTCATGGCTAATGATACCAAATGGTTCTTCCCCTCAAATGATACCAAAATGGTTCTTCCCCTCAAATAATACCAAATGATCTTTCATGCATTCTAGAACCCTATTAGTAGCTATTGGAGCCCTTAAACATTACAAAATTGATCATAGATGGTAAAAAATATGCTCCCCCTTATTTTCCATGCTAAGCTTTCTATCCCTTGCATGGAAGAAAAAGGGTGGGGGGGATGTGGTGTGGTAAGCCAGAAAACCACACAAGAATGCCCAAAACTGCTAAATTTTGACATGGATCCATAACCCTTGACCTCAGCAACCCCGCAAGGTAACATGCATGGTCGATTGNGGAGGGGGGAGGAGAGGGTGTGAAGTTGCTTTTCTACTTTTTGAGATAACATGGCACTTCTGGAAGCCACAGATCTATGTGAAAGAAGCCTAGGATCTCATAGCCTCAAGATTTTTCTTATCTAACTTTATTCCAACTTCCAAAATTCATTCCCCCCCTAGTTTTCCACATTGGAGTAACTCCCCTAGCATGGAAATAGGGGGAGGAGGGAAAGACCTTAAGTACCCTTAAATAACCTTCAAACATGCTTGAAATCAGCTAGAAACTTGCAAAATCAAAGTCTACAATCCTAGGGCTCTAAAAAATTGGTCAAAATACCTCAAAATCACTCTGAATTTATAAAATAAGTATCCCCCTATTTTTCCATGTTGAGGATACTATGCTCAATGTGGAAAAAGGGGGGTATGACATTTGAATATCTATTGACATTCAAAATGGCCTCAAATTGTTTGAAAACAAAATTAAAGAGATGTACAAGTTCTAGATTTGGACTCCAACTACCTATTTGGCCATGTTTGACCTTATTTTTTCTTGGATTTTGGTTTTCCATGGTAAACCCCTTGTTTTCCATGCTAGCCACCATGGAAACAAGGGGGGAGGACTTTAGAACCTACTTTTTTGCCTTTACAGACCTTCAAAGAGTCCAATTTTTGGGGATATGATCCTGCGCTACCTTGGGAAGGCTCTAGAACATCAATTTTGGACCTTTAAGCACCCCAAAACCTATTTTTCTTGATCATCATACTAAGGGTCCTTGATTCCATGTTGAGCCCAGTGTGGAAGCCTCAAAACACTTTATTTTTGGTCTAAATAGCCCAAAAATAGCCTTGATTAATGCATGAACTCATGTAATAGCCCTATAGTCTCAAAACATGGCCAACTAAGGCCTAAAATTGGCAAAACCTAATCATTTTTTGACCTATATTAATCAAATTTCATCATATATAACTTGTGTTGCTTGATTTTTTCCTTATTACATAATGTTTTGGCTTGATTTTGGACTTGTGTTGCCTTGGTGATATGGTTGACCTTCTATAGCCTTTATACAACCTAATATGTTCATTGCTCATCTTATCACAGCTCTATTTGGCTTTGTTTGACCTTTAAATGGTATCAAATAGTGGAGTTTGACCTTTCCTAATCATCATTTGACAACTTATGACCATGACCTGCTAAGGCCTTGAACTGGTAAAATTGTGACCTTTATTGACCATAGGTAGCCTTATACTTTCCCTTGTTTAACCTTTATGTGATCTATTATTTGCCTCCATTGCAATTTTCCGAATTAACCTTATCTCACTAATGACCTTGGATGGCCTTGATTGCATTAGAGTTGCATATGTTTTATGGCATTTTAACATTATTTGTTCACTTTTACCCATGTGCCACTTAATATGGTTTTGGTTGATATGTAGGAACAAAGTATGAGTACCTGAGAGAAAATCAGTTTACCTTTGTATCTACATGGACCTCACAATGATATTAAATGGTGCATTGACCTTGATTACCTATATCTTGAGCCTTAGTGTCTTGTAGACCACATAGCCTTAATAGAGAAACCTATAGAATGGCCTAAAAGCCTAGTCAAAACCCTTAACTTAGAAGTAGTAGACATAATCAAAGATCCTCTAGTTGAAGTTCCTATCATAACACATAGTGGTTAGGAGAAAACCCTTCAACTAAATTTTTCACTAGAGCCTCAATGTGGTCAAGATATAACCAAAATATTATAGAATAAAATTAAGGCATTTGCCTAGTCATATGAAGATATGCCAGGCCTAGATACATGTGTAGTCTAGCACAACATCATACTGGACCCTAGCAAAAAGTGTGCAAGATTAGACCTGATTTGGCCTTGGTAGTCCACAATGAAATCTCAAATCTTTACCAAGTAGGTTACATTAGGGATATTGATTATGCAAAATAGATATCCAACATAGTGGTAGTTCCTAAGAAAAATGGGAGTGTTCATATTTGCATTGATTTTCAAGACCTAAATGAAGCAACCATCATGGATGGCTTCCCTTTGCCTAGTATTGATCAACTTATTAATACTACAGCTAGCAATATCTTGTAGTCCTTTATGGATGGATTCTCAGGATATAACGAAATTAGGAGCAACCTAGAGGACCAACTTAGCATGACATTTATGATCCCATGAGGTGAGTTTTGTTATATCATGATGCCCTTTAGCCATAAGAATGCTAGAGCGACATACCAAAGAGCCATGACCTATATCTTCAGTGATTACATGTTAAGTTTGCTTAATGATTATGTAGATGACATAGCCATGAAGTCTAAGATAGCTGATGATCATGCTAATAACCTAGATCTTGTGCTTAAATGATGTCTCAAGTACGAGATTAAGCTCAATCCTAAGAAATGTATCTTTGGTATCAAGATCGATAAGATGCTTAGCTTTGTGGTCTCTGAAGTACAGATATGCATAGATCCTGATAAGGTTAAGGCCATATCCAAATTGGCAGCACCTACCATAAAGAGATTTGTGGATTCTAAGGTAGATTATAGTTTATTCATAGGTTTATTACTAGGCTTATGGATAATTTGTAGCCCATGTAATGCTTGCTCAAGAAGGGAGCTCACTATGAGTGAATGGCTTAATGCCAATAGGCCTTTGAAAACCTTAAGCAAGAATTGACATAACTACTGATAGTCTATCCTCTACAAGAGGGTAAACTATTTTACATTTATCTTACCATCTTTAATACATCCATTGCCTCTCTACTTTGTTAGAAACATGATGATAGAGTAGAAATGCCTATATACTACCTTAGCCATGTGTTAGTCACCCATAAGACTCAATACACTGAGGTAGAAAAGTATTGTCTAGCACTAGTCTTCTCTTTGACGAAATGGAGACACTACCTCTTTAGAAGTCAAGTCAATGTAATTTGCAAGAACAACATACTTAGAGCCATAATAACCAACATCTATGAAAGTAGCCATATAGGCCAACGAAAAGCCATAACCATAGAGTTCAATCTCCATTATGTCTCTCATTCCTTAATGAAAGGTCAAGCATTAGTCATACAACTCATAGTTTTACTTGTTGATGACCAAGTAGTCATAGATCCTAAGTTCCTTGATGAATACATTAATATAATTAGCCAAGTGCTTGAGGGTTATGAGGCAATCATGAACTTCAATAGAGCTTCAACCACCCATGGGGCATTGTTGCCATCATAACATTCCCATATGGTAAAATCGAATCATTTGCCTATTGTTCTGGGTTTTTTTTTTGTACCAACAACATTGTAGAATATGAGGGTTTTATTAGAGGGATAATGGTAGCTCATAGCCTAGGAATTATATGTCTAGCCATCAAAGGTGATTCACAACTTATGATTAACGAGGTAACCAAAGTCTATGCATGCAAAGCTAGGGATAAAGTTATTACAACAATTCATAGATGTTGATGTCCAACACATACCCAAAAACAAAATTTTCATAGTTGATGCAATTGCAACATTGGCGCTTAGTGTGATACTAGATGTGTTTAGCAAGTTGCCCACCTTAATTGTAGACTTTGCTACTCCTATCACATAGAACACTAAGGATACCTTTATGGTCTTCATTCATACTACTCCTCCTAAGGAGTGGTATGATGATATCAAATTTTGTTTTATGCATGGTAAATCCTCACAAGGCTTGACCACTTCTCAAAAGGATGTCATACATAAGCAATTGAAGTGGCATGTCATCGTAGGTGATAGCACATTATGTTGATGAGTCTATAATGGCATACTCCTAAAGTGCTTAGGTAAAACCAAAGCTAGAACAATCCTAGAGGAGGTTCACAAGGATGTTTGTGGAGGACATATAGGATCTAGAGCCATGGCTGCTAAGATTAGATGGTTAGGCTACTATTAGCCCCATATGAAAAATGATTTCTTGCAAAAGGTTAAGCAATGTGACACATGCAAAAAAATTCTCAGCTAATGAGAAGGGTCATTGAGAATAGACCATTTCTTGTTACTAGAACCTATGAGAATAGAGCATTTAAAATAGCTAACATGGATGGGAATGAGCTGGCCAATTTGGTCAACAATTCCTATCTAAAGCCATACTACATGTAGCCCATAGATCATCAACAAGTGAGCCTATGTTCAATGATCTACTATGACCTTAAACTGGCAACATAGCCTATTAGGGCCTTAATTTGGTACCCATGGCTCACCACAACCTTAAACTAGCAACATTGGTAACTTGGATAGCCTGATTCTTATGGGGTTTGTATGCATTGTAGCATTATAATATGTAGTGATGTTTTGTATTCTTTATTGGTGCCTCTTGGGTCAATCCTCTAGGTACCAACAAAGAGGGGCCATTGAAACACCACAAAATTTTTCATGTTATAACCAATCTTCATCATATAGCTTTTACCCCATGAAATCCAAGGCAAAATTTCATTGTAAATGTAAAATTGTAATCCACAATGGGAAATTTTACATTATACTTTTGGGGGCTGAAAAATGCCTCCTAAGTGATCAAATCCTCATTCCTCAAGTAAAACAAGTCACCTAGTGTTTATATTTGGGCTTGGGGTGGATGGCTCAAAAATGCCTTTTGGAATGCTAGAAAGGTAATTTGATGGGTTTTATTGGGGGGTATGCATTTTTCTATGTTGGAAACACCTACAGGGGATAGATCTCACCTACCCCCAATGTGGAAGGATAGGAGGTTTTGAAACTTTCCCCCCTTTAACATGGAGACCAAATGCATAGCTTGGAAACTTTTCCCCAAGCTAGAAACTTTTCCCCCCAACCTAAAATGTTTTCCTCTAGATTGAAAAATTGCCTTCTAGCTTGGAAACTTTCCCCCTAGCTTGGAAAGTTTCCCTCTAGCTTGGAAACTTTTCCTCTAGCTTAGAAAGTTCTCCCCCTCCCCTAGTATGGAAAATTCAATCCCTAGCATGGAAGCCATGAAAGTAAAATTTCATTAATTCATGCACTTCAATGTTGACTAACCACTTCAACAAGCATGGTGGAAAGCTCAACATGGAAGATTCATCTCTAGTGTGGAAGGTGTGCCCTGGTTACTATTTATAGTAAATGGAATGGCCATGGGGGAAGCAATTACTATGTATAGTAACCCTCCAAATTTAGGCATCCATCTCACCTAAATTTGTAGACAATTTATAGCTATTTCATAGCCAATTTGCAGCCCCATTCATGGCCTAAAGATCCTATAAAAGCCAACCTCAAACATCATTTAAAGGCTCCAACAATTGTTTAGCATTTTTGACAAGATTTAACACTTGCAAGGTTCTAGAATTTTGAGCAATTTTTGACATAGTTCAGCAATTTTTGAGCATTATCAACCAATTTTCATACACACAATTTCATACTTGGCACATTTTCAAGCACTTAAGAGCTCTTGCAAGTTCCCATACTTGCATTCTGTTGAACCCTAGTGTGGAAGGATTGTGGCCTTGAGATTTAGTGGATTTTTGGTTTCAACACTACATTTCTAGGATTTCCAAACCCCAATGTAGAGCAATTTGACATCAAAATTTTCCACCTTTCTCAACCCCCCAATAGTGGCCTAGTTGGTAGATCCAAGATTGTAGTAGTGAAGGAAGGTTTGATAACATCAAAAGTGGCTTAGCACCTAGATCGTGGAGCACATCACATCAACTTCAATGGGCTTTGAACTCTTGCTCAAGTGAGTTCCCTTTTTTGCTCATCTAGCCACCATTTGTACACATTTATTTAACTTATTTTTTATTCTTTCTTAATAAAGTTTAGGGTTTTTAGTTTTGTGTTCAAAAGAAAATTTTATTTTTTGTGCATTATTTGAATCTATTTATATTTCCATGCTTTGCATCTCATAAGTCCCTGGTTGATTTTCCAGACCAGCTAGGATGCCTTGAATCCCATTTTTATCATGGAGGCCTTGGGGATTTGGGGTTAGGAAACTAGTTGCACCAAAGATCCTTGGTTTTCATTCTAGCAATCTAGCACATGGCTTGCTGGGGCCTTAAGCTGGTACCATGGCCAACCATAGCCTTAAACTACAACATTGCTGACTTGGATAGCCTAATTCTCATGTGACCTATATGCATTGTAGCATTATAATATGTAATGATGTTTTGTATTATTTGTTGGTGCCTCTTGAGTCAATCCTCTAGACACCAACAAAGAGGGACCATTGAAACACCACAAAATTTTGCATGTTATAACCAATCTTCATCATGTAGCTTTCACCCAATGAAACTCAAGGTAAAATTTCATTGTAAATGTGAAAATTGTATTCCAAAAAGGAAAATTTCACATACTTTATACCTTTGAGGCTGAAAAATTGCTCATAGTTAGTCAAAGCCTCCTTCCCCAACTGGAAAAAGTTACCTAGTGTCTATAGTCAAAATACCTTTTGGAATGCCAAAAAGGTAATTTAATGGATTTTATGGAGGGTATGCATTTTTCTATGCTGGAAACACCTACAGGGGGTAGATCTCATCTACTTAGAGCATGAAGGATGGAGTATTTGGAAACTTACCCCCCTTCAATGTGGAGACCAAATGCACAACTTGGAAACTTTTCTCCCTTAGCCTAGAAAGTTTTCCCCAAGTGTGGAAGCTTTTCCCCAGCCTAGAAAATTTTCCCCCCATGTGGAAAATTTAATCCCCCATTGTGAAAGCGACAAGAAGCAAAATTTATCAATTCATGCACTTTAACATTAACCAACCACTTTAACAAGCACGAAGAAGAGCTGAGTGTGGAAGATTCATCTCCAGCATGGAAGCTCTACCTTGGTTACTATTTATAGTAAATGGAATGGCTATGGGGGGAAGAATTTACTATGTATAGTAACCCCAAAAATTTGGGCATCCATCTTACCTAAAATTGTAGTGAATTTGTAGCCAATTCAAAGCCAATTTGCATCCAAATCATAGCCAATTTTGTAGCCCCATTCATGGCCCAAAGGCTCTATAAAAGCCAACCTGAAATACCATTAATAGGTTCCAAGAATTTTTGGATGGGTGAGTAATTTTGACAAGATTCAACACTCATAAGGTTCCACATAGTTTAATAGTTTTTGAGCATCATCAAGCAATTTGCATACACACAATTCCTTGCTTGGGCCATTTTCAAGCACTCAAGAGCTCTTGCAAGTTTCCATACTTGCATTCTCTTGAACCCCAATGTGGAAGCATTGTGGCCTTGAGATTTCATGGATTTTTGGTGTCAGTACTATATTTCTAGGATTTCCAAACCCCAACATAGAGCAATTTTTCATCCAAAATTTTCACCTTTCTCACCCTTCCATCAGTGATCCAATTGGCAGATCCAAGGTTGTAGTAGTGAAGGAAGGTTTGATAAGATCACGAGTGGCTAAGCACCCAGATCATGGAGTACATCACATTAGCTTTGATAGGCTTTGAACTCTTGCATAATTGAACCCCCTTTTTGCTCATCCAGACATCGTTTGTACATATTTTTCTAACTTATTCTTTATTCTTTCTTAATAAATTATTAAGTTTTGAGTTTTGTGTTCAAAAGAAAATTTTATTTTTTGTGCACTATTCGGATCTGCTTATATTTCTATGCTTTACATCTCATAAGTCCTTGGTTGATCTACTGGATTGGCTAGGATGCCTTGAATTCCATTCTTATCATGGAGGCCTTGGGGATTTGAGGTTGGGGAACTACTTGCATTGAGGATCCTTGGTTTTCATTCTAGTAATCAAGGTTTTTGGTCATAACACTTCCTCACAATGGCCAACCTCCTTCACTAGTTTGGTGACAACTATCATCCTATTGGTGGGAATACCAAAAAATTCATAGAAGGTTGTCTTGCTGATAATAATGGTGATTAGTATGCCTCATATTGTGGTGTGGAGCACATTGGCTTCTATGTTGAAGGAGTCAATGACATTTAACATCTTTGTGAATGGGATGGAAGGGCTAGGCACCATGAAGACATCAATGAAATCATCATGCACGATGTTTGCTTGGATGTCCTCAAATGCTTGCTCCCTCAACCACTCTTGTGTAGGCTCCACATCATCAAATTTTAGGATGAGAGTATCTACAGAGTGTCCAAAAAGGGATATAGTAACATCAGAAGGAGTGAAAGGTTTTCCAAGCCAACAATAATCACTTAGCATTAGTACAAGTATGTTTAGGCCATAGATCACTTAAGATCAAAATAGCTATAAAACCTTATGTACAACATAGAAGATCATTCTTATTCTTCACTTTCTTCTTCTTACTTAGCAAGGCTTATGCAGAGGTTCTAGTCATAATGTCTTTATCTCTAATGCCCTTGGGGACCACCCACTAGTTGTGCACTATTTTGATAGCTACAAACTTCTTGTAAATAGGGTTGAATGTGTTGGTGTACTCATCAAAGTCCCTTTCTAATTGTTCATGTACAATAGTTCTAATCTTAGAGCCTTTGGTAAACTCATTCAATGTAGTTTTGGCCATTACCAAGAGTTGATCATTCTTGATTAAGCCTTGATCATTAACCATGTACCTATAAGATGTGTGTAAAATTGACAGGCCAGGAGAAGTGACCAAACTAATAAAGCCAAAACATCAAAAATCTATAATAATCATGCTTACCCTAGTAGGCGATACACATTGCCTAGAGGGTCCTAGAATAAAGTGTGGACTCTACACCACTATTAGAGTATTATTAGCTAGCATTGTACTAAGAATGAAACTTTAGGATCCTCCATATGTCTAAAAGATAACATTTACCAATAATATCATTAGTCTCTGTTAGCTCTCTTGTTGCCCAGGCTTTTGAATCACTCGTTATGAACCTAGTGATCAACCTTGGAGACCCAGGCAACAAGGTCTCCACTAGAACTTTGACCACATTTGTAGACAAGTGTGACCACAATATCATACTAAAAGTTCTACAAGATGTAGGTAAGGAATTTCCTTGTCCTTGGCTAGAACTATAGTGAACCCCTCTCCAAGACCATGTCAGGCAAAGGGATGGTTGACTTGGGTTGGCCGATGAAACATAAGATGCCAACCAACTCAACCACAATGAAAATGGACTTCAAAGCATCCTGCATGGAGAACTGGAACACTATTAGGACCACATCACAATAGTTAGAATTTCTTAACAAGTTTATGAAACATTGTAGTTGGAGATAATATTAGTCCCTATAAAAAACTCTAAGGTGTTTATTCAAATTTGTCTAAGAAATTCTACAACAATGCTATTACAACATCCATAGCCAAAACAATGTAGCCAAAATATCACAACTGAATTATGCTCTATTTCAAACCATGCATTAACATGGACAACCTCAAAAACCATGAAACTGCCATATCAAAAAGCTTACTAAAAATAGTAAAATTTTTTATTTCTCATTGAATCAACTTTAGAGCATAGTTAACATCTTTAGGCATCCCTAGTGGCATGGAATGTTGACAAAATAAAAATAAAAATAAAAAATTATTAAGCATGTCAACACGACCCATCTCAAAGGGGTAAATTGTTATAATCTGAATTAAGCTCAATTTACATAATCGTAATTAAAAATTCATGAAAATTTCATCCCATCTATGATTTTAGTGATTCTACCACTAAATAAATTTTGAAATCACAAGCTTTATAGCCATGGCCAATACAACTAAAATTTTACAACCAGTATTACATAAAACATAACCAAAATTACATATGTAGCCATCACCATAAACTCCCTTTCACTTAGGGTTGGCCAAAAATTTGTCAAAAATTCATTTAGGCTTGAAACATATTGGTTCCACCTTCGTTTGAAAGCCCAAATGAAGGGCTATACACCCATAGCCATAGAAAATTCAAAACTCTTATCATTTTTAGAAAAAGATTCATGAAAATCTAAGAAATGGTGTAAGTCCTAACTACACAATCTAACTAAAATAGCCATAACTTTGTCATTACAACTCTAAATAAAAAACAATAAAAATAATACAAAAAACCAAAAACCTTAGATTTAATTAATCCCTAGCCATTTTCATAATAAAAATTCATAACATTGCTTGCTTTTCCATCAAAAAGACATTAAAAAACATAAAATGTGCAAAACCTAATTTAATTTAGCCATGAATTAAAGCCAAAACAACCAAACAATCTTAAACCCATGTGAAAAACCATCAAAATAGGGGATGGAATTTTGTCAAAATTTAATTTTGATGAATATTATAACCTAGATCTTAAAAAAATGGCACCACCCCAAAATTGGTGAAAAAAGCACATCAAAACAACAAACCTAATTTTAAAATCAAATCAATTAAAGTCTAAATAAAAAAATGACTTTATATCTACATAAAAACAACTGAATTATGAAGTGGTATTTGGTTAGAATTTCATTCTACCCACTTCCTCAATGTAGATGACCAAAACAATCCCTATCCTAGCTAGGAAAGCACAAAACATGGCTAGAGAAAGAAGAAAAATAACTAGGCATGGCCTACCTTGGGGTGGCAATAAATGAAGCTTGAATGGAAATAGGTCTGGGTAGTTGGGAGATGCCCAGTGTAGCCTCATCTAACTCTTGAATTCTTGGATTTCTAATATTGCCTTCATGTTTCCTCATCTTCCTGCCACCAGCATTGAAGAAGCTAGGAAATTTGAAGGGTTGAAGCCTCTACGCTACCTAAGAGGAAGGTATGATGCTTCCATGCTAAAGGATGAATGTTATTTCAAGCAAGAAACCTCTACTAGAGAGATAAGGAGTGTGATGTGATAGAGAATGATAGTTTGTGCCCAATACTTAGCAAATTTGACCATAAAAACCAAACCTAAAATTAAATGCCGATTCCTTTACCCTCGTTTGCAATTTTGTGCATTGGAACTTAAAGTGCATTGAAGTACAAGAGGGAAAATTATTCTATATGCTGGGAATGGTGGAAAACCAAACATACATTTAAAATTTTTCATTTTGGATAGTGGACCCCATGATACACCATGATGCATGGTGTTTTAAGTTAGGAAACTCCATCAACACTATGGTTTTAACCCCTTGAACATCTAAAACCATATCATAGCCTTATCCCCCCTATATCCACATTGGGTAGCATAGATCTAGTGTGGATACGAGCCTCTTTCACATCCCAACACTCTCACACTAACTCACTTTCCATTTTTAGTAGCTATAACCTATCCTACCAAGTTCCAAAATCTAGAAGGAGGTTAGATCCTAACAAAACTTGACATTTAGGGCTTCCACATTAAGGAAACATTGCCCAACATGGAGCCTAGTGTGTAGCCAAGGGGCTAATGTCCATTCTTATCTATTAGTACCCATTAAGCCCATATTAGACCCTCAGGGTGGGCCCACATGACCTAGAACCCCTCCTATCACCCCCAATAGCCTCAAAACCTCATTAAATATAGTAAAAAAATGCTCAAAATTTTCAGATTTTGGTGAATCCATTCTAATGGAGGCATCTTCCATACTAGCTAGCATGAAGCTAATGCAAATGGGTGGGGGTGACATCAAATAGCCAAAATCGAATGCCTAGTTGCCATTTCTTAACTTTAGCACACTTTAGTAGCCTCCAATAGCTTAATTTTGCCTTAAAATAGGTTAATTTTATACCTATATCCATCTTCATGTTGGTGAATGCCCCTCCATGTTGGCTAGCATGGATGCCATGGGGGTATGCATCAAAACCTAGTTTATAGCAAAAAATAGCCTAGTAACATATCCTAGTAACGTCTAGACCCTGCCAAAGCCTTCAGATGCTACAAAACTGATCAAAATTGGCAAAAGAACATCACCCCCTTTTATCCATGCTAGTTAGGATGGCCCTAATGTGGATGAAAGTGGGGATGACTACATGAACACCTAAAATACCTCAACTTGATGAATTTCAGTGTCAAATCTTGGCCCTTGACCCCCTACAACCTTGATAACTTTGAAGCCCTATCAAATATTATTGAAAGTAGCCCAAGACTTTAAACCAAGTTGATCCATGTTAGGGGGGGAGGGGGGAGGACCCTCTTCATGCTAGCTATCATGGAGCTTGTGGATGGAGGGGGTGGTGAGGGGGGTTGTAGCCAAAAATCCCAAGATTAGCCTTGAAATTAGCTTCAGTTGACAACCTAATCCTCTTGGAGGCTCCAGTAGGTAAAGCTTGATAAAATTGACTCCATTTTAGGCTTTTCCTATCTTCCACATTGGGCACCCCTTTCTTCCATGTTGGCTAGCATGGAGCCAATGTGGATACAAAAAGGAAGGTTCATGGGAATCGTTGATGCATCAAAATAACACCAAATTGCCCTGTACTTACACTAAACCCCTATCAGCCCTTTTGGAAGCCACCAAACTTCTAGAAATCAATCAAATAATGCCAAAAATCAACCCATAAGGTTCTCCACCTATCCAACATGGAACTAGTATGAAACCAAAGGGGTAAGCCCAAAAACCATCCAAAACCCATAAAATTACCAAATTTTAACCTTTGGCTTCAACCATCAACATCAACAACTTTGGAGATGTGCATGCACAACTAAAATTTATTAAAAATAGCCAAAACCTGATCTTGTTTGATCCTCCATGCTAGCTAGAGTGGAGCCAATGTGGAACCAAAAGGGTAACTTCTAAAACCACTTAGAAACCCTTCAAATTACCTAGTTTTGACTCTAAACCCTAAATCTCAATACCCACAACCCTAGAAGCTAACATGCATGTTTGATTGTTGTTGAAATTGGCTTATATCTAAAATTTATGATTTATCCATGCTGGGCACCCACTCTTCCATGCTGACGAATGTGGATGGGTTGCTTTTCCTGCTTTGATAGTAGATCGACCCTCTATGAGATCAAAAACCTACACTGGCAAAGCCTAGGGCCTCATAGCTTTGAGATTGCACTCATTTGACATCGTTTTAGCCCCTAAAATCTTCCAACTTTCATCCTCCATGCTAGAGAAACCCCCTTCCCCCAACATGGATTAGAGGGGGGTATAACCTTGCATGATCCTAAATAGCCTCCAAGCATGATCAAAATTGAAAAAACTTGGGAAATCATAGTTTTTAGCCTTAAGAGCCTAGAAACCTAGTCAACTGACTTCCTAGATCATCCTAAGGCCAAAAGATAAGGGCAACCCCTCTACTCCATGCTATCCCAAACTTGCTTTAACACTCAAAACCCTATCCAAGTGGCCTCAAAATGTAGCTAGGGGATGCAAACTACCAGATCTTGGTTCTGGCTATCCATCCAACCTTGTTTGATCCTATTTTGGTCAAAATTTGGATCCTCTATGTTAAGCCTCCTTTCATCCATGCTAGTCAACATGGTAGGGGTGTGACTTTAAGACCTGCTTTTTGACCATTTTTGACCTTCAAAGTGATCAATTTTGCTAAATATGGCCCTGTGCTACCTTGGGAAGGCCTTAGAACCCTAATTTTGACCCTCTTGATGCCATAAAACATATTTCCATTGGTCTTCATGTTGGCTAGCATGGAGGACACTTTTAGGCTTCAAAGGATGGTTTCACAGGTTTAAATTGGTGCTAAAGCTAGTTCATTCCTTTCCCCAGTTAACTATGTTAACATGCAAGCCATCAAAAGTTGAAAGCTATACAAGATAATCCTAGAAAATTTTTTGGATGTCCCATTCATGTTGGGGGTCACCCATTTCACATTGGCCAATGTGTATCTAGCATGGGTCCAACATTGAAGCCTTAAAACCCTTGCTTTTTTAGTTCAAATAGCCCATAAACAATCTTTGTTGATGCCCAAACTCACCTATGATGCTTGTAGCCTAAAACTATGGCCTACTAAAGCTTAAATTTAGCAAAACCTAAACTTGTTTGATCAATATTAGCTAAGTTTGATCATATGTAGCTTGTTTTGCTTAATTTGACCTTATTCGATGATGTTTTAACTTGTTTTGGCCTTTTTTTGTATGGTTGATGTCCTTGGTCTCACTGAATCCATGCATAACTTCATATTAAGCTTTTTCTCCACATTATAGCCATGTATAGCCTTGTTTAACTTTGGATTGGTATTGAATGATGGGGTTTGACCTTCCTTGACCACCATTTGGCACCATGTCACCATGGCTTGCTAAGGCCTAAAATTGACATCATGGCCTACCAAGGCCTTAAACTAGAAAGCTTGTGATCTTAGTTGGCCTTGTTAGGCTTGTTTTAGCCTTATTCAACCTTTTCTTGGTCCTTATTTAGCCTTTGTTTCATTTTATACAACCTTGTCCCATTATGTTTGCATTTTATAGCATGGATTTGCATAATTTTATAGCATTTTGATACTATTTACTCATCTTTACCAGAGTGCCACTTAATGTTCTTATTGTTGACATGTAGGATTGAAGTATGAGTACTTGGGAGTAGATTAGTTTGCCTTTGTGCTTACATGGATCCCATGGTGATGTTGAGTGGTGTATCAACCTTGATTGCCTAGATCTTGAGCCTGAGAGTGTTGTCGTCCACATAGTCTTGATAGAGAAACCTTTAGAGTGGTTTGAAAACCTAGTTAAAACCCTTGACCTAGAGGTTAGTGACATTACTGAAGACTCTCTCATTGAGGTTCCTATCACAACATATAGTGGTGAGGAGAAAACCTTAAAACTAAGTTCCTCACTGGAACCTCAACAAGCTCAAGACATCACCAAGGTCTTGCAAGATAGCATCAAGGCCTTTTCTTGGTCATATGAGGATATTCCAAGCCTAGACCCATGCCTAGTGCAATACAACATTATACTTAATCCTAGCATTAAACCAGTCAAGAAAAATGTGTGCAAGATTAGACCTGATTTGGCCTTAGCAATCCATGAAAAAATCACAAAACTCCACCAACCTTGCTTCATTAGGGCAATTAACTATACAGAATGGGTGTCCAACATAATGGTTGTCCCTAAGAAGAATTGGATTATCTATATTTGCATTGATTTATGAGACTTAAATAAGGCAACTATTAAAAATGACTTTCCTTTGCCTAGTATTGATTAACTTATTAATATTATGGTTGGACATGCCTTATTGTCCTTTATGAATGGGTTCTTGGGATATAACTAGATTAGGATCAACCCAGAACATTAGCTTAGCAGAACCTTCATGACTCCTTGGGGTACCTTTTTTTATACCATGATGTCATTTGGACTAAAGTAAGTGGGAGCAACCTACTAGAGAGCCATTATATATATCTTTAGTGACTACATGTTAGGTTTACTTAACGATTACATAGATAACATAATTGTTAAGTTCAAAGTGGCTAGTGACCATGCTAATGACCTAGACCTTGTACTTAAATGATGCCTTAAGTATGAACTGAGGCTTAACTCTAAGAAGTGTATCTTTGGTGTTAAGACTAGAAAGATGCTTGGCTTTATAGTATTTAAGGTAGGGATATGCATTGATCTTGATAAGGTTAGGATCATGTCCAAATTGGAAACACCTACTAACCTTAAGGAGATTCAGGGATTACAAGGTAGATTACAATTTATCCATAGGTTTATTTCCAAGCTTACGAATAAGTTACAATCCATGCAACACTTTCTTAAGAAAGGAGTTCACTATGATTGAACAACTCAATGCCAAGAAACCTTTGAATTCCTTAAGTAAGAGTTAGCACAACTACCGATGGTCTATCCTTCATAAGAGGATAAATCATTTTACATCAACCTTGTCATCTCTAACATGTCCATTGCCTCTCTACTATGTTAGAAATGTGATGATGGGGTAGAGATGCTAGTGTACTATCTTAGCCATGCTTTAGTTGCCCATGAGACCCAATACATTGAGGTGAAGAAGTATTGTCTAGAACTAGTCTTCTCATTGAAGAAGTGGAGGCACTACCTCTTTAAGAGCCAATTCAATGTTATTTGCAAAGATAATATGCTTAGACCCATAACAACCAACATCTATGAGAGTAGTCATATGGCCCGATGGAAAGCCATAATAGTGGAGTTTGACCTTCATTAAATCTTTTAATCCTCAACAAAAGGTTAAGCTATAGTTGTACAACTCATTGTTTTGCCTATTGACGACCAAGTAACCATAGATCCTGAGTTCTTTGATGAACATATTGACATTGTTAACCAAATGCCTAAGGGCTATGAGGTAGTCATGCACTTTGATGGAGCTTCAACTACCCATGGGGTTTGTGTTATTGTCATCATAGCATTTCCATCTAGTGAAATCTAATCCTTCACCTACCATTTTGAGTTTCCATGCACCAACAACATAGTGGAGTATGAGTGTTTGATCAAAGGGATGATGGTAGCTTATGACCTAAGAATTAAGCACTTAATGATTAAAGGAATTTTACAACTTGTAGTCAATCAAGTAATTGAGGTTTATGCATGCAAAGCCAAATATTTACAACCTTATTATGACCTAGGAAAGTAACTATTTTAACAATTTACAAATGTTGATATCCAACACATACCTTGAAAGAAGAATGCCATAGTTGATGCCATTGCAGTGTTAGCCCTCAGTGTTACACCAAATGTGTTTAGTAAGTTTTCCACCTTGACTATAGACTATGCTATCCCCATCACACAGAGCACCAAGGATACCTTTATGACCATAGTTCATATTGCTCCTAGCATGGAGTTGTATGACTATATCAAATTTTAGCTTTTGCATAGTGAACCTTCACAAGGCCTAACAACTGCTTAGAAAGACATTGTACATAAATGATCCACATTGTATGTCATAGTAGATAATAACACATTATGCTAATGGTCCTATGATGGCATATTATTAGTATGCTTAGGTAAAAATAAGACTAGAATAGTCCTAGACTAGTTTCATGAGGGTGTTTGTGGAGGACATATAGGACCTAGAGCCATAGCTATTAAAATTAGAAGGTTAGGTTATTACTAGTCCTATATGAAAAATGATTGCCTATTGAAGGTTAAAACTTGTAACACTTGCCAATGACATAGCAACCTCATACACGTAATGCCAATTGAGTTATACACTACTTAGGTAACATGGCCATTCTAATGGTGGGGGTTGGATGTTATTAGACCTATAATGCCTAAGTCTTATATAGGGCATAACTTCATCATCACTGCAACTAAATACTTTACCAAGTGGGTTGAAGCTATTCCCTTAAGAAGGACAACATCTGAGAAAGTCTCTAAATTCATTTTGGATAACATAGTAGCCCATTTTGACATACCTATAACCATACTCACAAACAATAGACTGCAATTTAGTAGCCAAGAAACAAAGGATTTCTATCATGACCTAGGCATTAAGCATTCCTTTTCATACCCTTATTATCCTCAAGTCAATGAAAAAGTAGAAGCAAGGAACAAGGCCATCATCAACTTGCTTGAGAAGATGCTCAACAATAGTAAGCAAAAATGGCATGAGTGGCTTGTCCATGCACTTTGGGACTATTGAACTGCCTATCATATGGTAACTGGTGTATGACTTTATAGCCTAGTTTATGGTTCTAAATCCATTTTACCTCTTGAGTTGCAGGTGTCATTGCTCCAAGTAGCCTTGTTTAATTTCATCAATAATGAACAGAGTAACGAGTTGTAGATAGTAGACCTAAACTTAGTAGAGGAGCAATAGGTGTGAACACTTGATCACATTGAGTAATATCAAGAGAGGCAGAAATGGTAGCACCACCATAACTTGAACAAGTGTAAGACTAAGGAAGGTGGCATGGTTCTCAAAGGCATCCACAACCATGCAAATAAATTCTCAACCAACGAGGAAGGTCCCTTCCTAGTCATCGAGCCTACGACAATGGAGCATTCAGGATTATGGACATGGATGGAAATGAGTTGACCAATGTGGTTAATCATTTTTATCTAAAGCCATATTACATGTATCCTACAATGACCTTCATAGCTAACATCAAGAAAGCCTGCATGAATCTTTCAATAGGCTACCAAGGTCTTAATTTAGCACCATTACCTATGGATGACTTAAACTAATAATATAATCTGCTATGATCTTAAACTCACACCATGGCCTACCAGTGTGTTAAACTGGTAACATGGCCCACCATTGCATTGAGCTGGTAGCATTGGTAACCTAGGTGACTTGATTTTATCATTTTATGTGGCATATACATATTGTAATGTTATAACATGCTCTATTTTCTTGGTTTTCTTATTCTCTTGGAGTTATGTTTGTAGAATGAAGCCTGGAACCCTTGCAAGGGTGTAACTCATTATGGCACCAAGTCACCATGCAACCTTGATGTGCACAATTTTTTAACATTGTCCTACTATGTCAAGAGTGCTTGTACCATTACCCTTCATCTAGGACCACTCCTTGAGCCCAACCTCATACGTTGATGATGACCTTCCATACCTTGAGTAACAATGTTAAGCAATTTTTGACATTCATGCATTCATGGCCATATGACATTCTGTAGTCATGCTTCATGTCCATGTCCACTTGAATGTAACACATCTCATTTAGTGGGAAATCACTAAGTCCGTCAGACATAACACATGTTGTTTGATGGAAAAATCTCAAGTCCATTGAGTGTAACATAACTCACTTAATGGAGAAACCATATCTAATCTCCCTTGGCAAACAAACCCAATGAAGGTTTCACCCCACAAAAAAA
>MNCI01000738.1:430474-465749 GCA_015680685.1 Gnetum montanum | reverse complement strand
GAACTTGATTGGATAAACCTTGCAGCACGTGGTTTTATTTATTGTTGCTTTCATTTACTGCTTTCCTAGTGCATTCAAGTACGACTTGATTACGAGCGTCTATGGACGTGTACGGTTAGTCAAGGAATCAGCTGCTTGACGCAATGCATGAGTACGACTCAATTACGAGCATTGGCTGCTTGGTAACCCAGTAGCGTATTCCAGGATTCTGTGCTTGGTAATCCCAGTAGTAGTCCGATGTGTACGGCTAATTGAGGAATCGGCTGCTCATTGCTAGGCTAGAACGTGTGATAAGTATGACTTAGTTACGAGCACCTACGGGTGTGTACGGTTGGCTAAGGAATCAGCTGCTTATCACACATAGGCTAAATAGGTGCCTCAGTACGGCCACTTCGAGCATTTGCATTACGTGTGGCGATCCCAGTAACGATTAGCGTTTGGTAAGCCACAGTTGCATAGTTCAGGGTGTGTCCGGTAAGTGGGAACGGATGCTGACGCTAGTTAATTTAGACTTAGATCTTAAGTTAGAGTTAGCTTAGTTTCTCAACCCTTTCCCCTGATAGCATAGAAGATAATCCGAAAATACCAAAAAGATCACATACCTTAGACTTGCTTAACCATACACCGTGACACTTACAAGCAAGCCTGGGAAGACAATGAACGATTAACCCCAAGTGTTTCTTGTGGTGTTAAGGCATTTAGTCTGCGGAGTTCAACCGGATCGCGTGTGTATGCTCGTATTCGTATGGTTGAGTGTAGGGGTACCTCGCCACTCATCACCCAGCATTAACACTCCATCCTCCTAGTGTTGATACACCTTCCCCCCAATGTAGATGTAGTAGAACACAAGACCTCAACACTCCATTGACTTTAACATTGGCCATGCACTCTAGCAAGGATTGTAGAAGACCTAGCATGGAAGAACAAAGACAACATATATTGTGTGCCCCCATTACTATTTTTGGTAAAATGAATGGCCATGGATGTATGGCACCTTCCATACATAGTAACCCTCCCAAATTTGGGCATCCACCTTACTTGTACATGACAGAAATTTGTAGTAATTTGTAGCCAAATTATAGCCAATTTGCAGCCAAATCACAACCATTTTGCAGCTCAATCCATGATCCAAAACCTATAAAAACCAACCCCAATTACTAGTTTTAGGTTACACACTCTTAGCAATTCCACACTTGGGCATTTTCAAGTACTCAAGAGCTCTTGGGATCTCACACACTTGCAATCTCTTTAACTCCATCAAACAAACCCTATGATGTTGCAATCGCTATTACCCCCTAAGATCTATGAGGCTTTGTCATCAATGCTAGGCATTTGAGATGAAAAACTCTTAGCATTGCCCACTTTGATGCGACAAATCCTTCATACTTCTCAACTCCCAACATAGCCAGTGTTGTAGATTTGGAGAATTTGTAGAGGTTTGACAACATTGGTTATGGTAGAGCATCTGGATCATGGCAACACCCCAAGACAAGACTGACACTCTCATCTTTCTCAATTATTTGAAAGCTGCTATGTAGAGTTTTACTTGAAACTAGGACAAAATCAATGCCAAAAAGCCTAAAATGCAAATGCATACGACCTACAATGTGGTGGAGGAGTTGATAAAGTGAGGTGGGAAAGGAGTTTTCTAATTTCTGGAACAATGCATGCTGAAAAGCTTGGCATGTGAATGCATGTAACCTCCAATGTAGTGTAGTTGCTAAGATAATAAGGTGGAAAAAGAAATTTTCTAATTTTTAAAACAACACATGTCAAAAGTAATAGAATTACCAAAATCAAGGTAGCTAATTTTGCAATATGGTGTTAAACATTTGTTGGGTGATCAACATTGTTGTTGTTTATACTAAGACATATGTATACATGTTGTCTTGTTTGAGTCTTAGTTCCACTTCCATGCCCTCTTGTTTGCTTTTGCAAGCATCTTATGCTTCAACAATATTTTTGTAAATGGCTTGCTCTATGATGATAGGTTAAAACAAAGATACCCATTAACTTTAGAACTTTAGTGGGCTTAGCATCATGAATACCCAACTATTCCACTACCTCCACAAACATCCAATGCAACTCTATCATTCAATAAACCTTTCATTTTGATGGAGTTTGATGCTATCAACAATTGTATCTGGATGAAAGCTTTTATTTTTCTAACTGCTTTCCTTTGTTTTAAGAGTTCCTATCTTAGGCTAGTTGCTACAATAAGGCTTTTTCTTTTTTTGTAGCAACCTCCTCCTCATTCTTGCCTCTACATTTTTTTAAAAGGTCAACATCTTCTAGATGGAAAAAATGATCATATCTAAAAGTAGACAATTTTTTAAGCTTTTTTTCAAGAGAATCATAGTTAAATTTTAGTCTTATTAATGTCAAGAGCCATAGAATCTTTTATCACCATTTAAAAATCTTGTCAAAACTTAATTTCTTTTCTATATAGGTATGTACTTGTTAAAGCCAATGCTAAAGGAATGTCATAACATTTAGCAATAATTTTATCAATTAAATTATCAAATTTAATGTTGATTCCTTGAATTCCTCCAAATGTATTATAGCAAAATACTTTCTTAGCTTCACGATAGGGGATTTTTGATATTTGCAAAAAAATCAATTTGTATTTATCATCTTTAGGATTATGCTTGAGAACTTCCATTTCTCTACTAGTTATAATAATGAAACTCATACCAACAAGCTAAACATAATTATCCATAAATACAAGACTCAAACAATTTTCTCTATTAATACTATCTAACAATAGAAATATGTCAACATTTTTCAACCTTTCTTTTAAATGTTGTTTTCCTTGCTTCCACTAAAGGTTGGATCATCCATGAGAAGATTATCTATAAGAAGCTTGTGAACTGCATTTACATCAAACTTTTCTATCATTTAACTAATATCTTCAACAAAGTGGTGCTTTTTAAATTGAAAGTATATCTAATTATAAAGACATTATGCAAAGGTGGTTTTGTCAATGCCTCCAATTCCACTAATTGCTACCAATGCCCAAGAATTGTCCTCCTTGTGATATTGCATGATTGTATCCTTAACATTAAGTAATTGGTCTTGTTTTCCAACTACATTTTTAGGAATAGGAACTAATCCTACATTAAGTCTCTCACAAAATTTGTTGATAATAGTCATACAAAGTTCCATGCATATATTTGAAGATTATTGTTGAACAATAAGAGTCATTTATAATAATTAATAATTCAATGATTTAACATTATTTCTAAAATGCACCCCTATGGATCATGTAATTTATTTGAAATCAATGACCTTGGGATTGTGAAACTATATTCTATGGCTAAAACTTATCAATTTATGACCTTGTGCTAGCATGGGAAAGGTGATATTAATAGTAAGTTTTACCTTTTTGAATGTTTTTAAAGTCTACAAATTTTGTGTAAAAATGATGCATGAATTAGGGCTCTTACTATGTTTATTTTTGTGGTGTTTTTGGATCTTTTAATGATTTTTCAAACTCTAAATTCATTCATTTCTAAGTTACTACAACTTGCATGATTGATTTAGCAATGTGTGATTCCTATTTTTGATATTTTCTTATATAAGTTTTTGAAAATCTAATTTTTCATAGTTTTCACATTAACTATCTAACAAAATGGTTCATGGTTGAAGAGGTAGAAATCAATTATGAGGCACATACAAAAGGAAGAACAATGAGAAAATACCTTCTCTAAAATCTTCTAACTATATAGAGTTAGAATCAACATTGTTACTATCACTATTACAATCTTAACTTTTTGGTGGATCCTCTTATGGTGAAGGTTCATCTTCTACAGTGAAGAAGACCTTATCAATGAAAATTTAAATTCATTTAGTTATGGTTACATATTTTGAAGTAGTGGTAAATAAGTTACAAATCTTTGATATATAGTTGATGATGAGTGGTTGGGTATTCCAACACTCCACCATATAAGTCACGAGTGGATGCATGCAATCATATCGTAATCTATGAATGAATTATTTAAGTGTGCTAGTGGTTGATAATTGGTTTGTGATTGTTGTCTTCTCACTTTGAGTTAGTGAGGTGCAAGTATTATGGTTTAACTTTTAGTGAAGTATATGATATCATGATCTTGTAGGCTCAAATTACTCCTAAGTGCTTTCATAATGAAAATAAGAATAAAATCTAAATCAAGGTGATAATAGAAATGTCAATTACCTATGATGATAAGCATTCATTTGTGGTTTTTCATACACATTTTGGGCTCATGTAATTGTTGCTGGGATTACCAAGTAGATTTACTATTGGGTGAATCACTTAAAGTCACTACTAGGTTACCAAAAGATTACACTTAACATTCGAAACTAGTCATACACAATTTGACTTATTAATGAATATGAGGTAAGTAAAGTACTTATAAACTATAAAGAACTATAGTAAAGTTAACATGGTCAAGAAATGAAAATTAAACTAAGTAAAGAAAATGACTAAGTAAAAATAAAGAAATGAAGTATAATGCTACAATAGTGAGAAACAATCTTGATCTTTATTTTGACCATAAATTATGCCCAAGTATAGTCCACTTGAATAAAGATTCCATACAATGATTTGACACCACACTATAGGCATTCACTCTATTGCTAAGTATAAATCACAAAAACAAACTACAAAAATTTTACTAAGGGTTGGACAAAAGTTATTCCATTGAGGTGACTAAGGGTTGGTATTTATAGTGCTAAGCATGATCCTCTACATTGCATCAACAATGACATATTCAAAGTTATGATGTTATAGATATGATATTGTAAATGTGATATCATAGATATGATATCATGGCTTATGAAAAATAGATTTTTATCATACCCCATGACTGACTAAAAATTCATTCTCAAGTCAAAACAAAAGGAGTAGAGAGTTCGTTACAAATTGTGAGGTGTGATTAGACTTTAACATGACTATATATGTATATAGAACTAATTTGACCCTAAATTCCACATTGTGGTTTGAGTGGTTCTTTACAAATTATCATGAATTGCATGATGGATACACATGACAACAAAACAAAATAAATGAACAAAGCTTGATGTAGCCTTATGTCTCTAGTGGTGGCAGCTCCTCCATCAACTTCTTTTCTTTATCATTGGGCTTATGAAATTAATAGTGATTGAGTAGCACTTGAAGTTTCTCTTTCTTTAATCATGCATTATGTACTATCCAAGTGAGTATGGTGATGTTGGTTGGAGTCGGTACCTCCCATGGGCATGGTAGCTATGAAACATTTTGTTTTCTTTCGTGTACCAAGCTGCAAACTACATTCTTTCCTTTTCAAATGTCTTGGCCACTTTTCTCAATCCTCGGTAATCTATCATTTCTTAGGCCATGTTTTCTACTATGTTCTTTTGATCTTGGTAGCTTGCCTTTAGCATTTTGAGCTTGAAGTTTGTAATGTGCAATTTTTGTTATGTGTTATTTTTATATGTAAACTCTTTCTCATATAGCACATAGGTTATGGCCACTTATTACTTCAATTCATTTTGGATCTTCTTATTGTGAGCATGGCTAGATTAGCATACAAAAGGCTTGCTAACCCCATGTATTCTTTGAGGTCTTCTATCTACAAGTCTTTTTTTTTTCACTTCATCTTGGTGGACATGCGTGAGACCATCCAAGATTGGCTATTAATCAGGTATCTATACTATGATTGAGCTAATTTTGGCTTTGGCCATCTAGATCTTATTCTCATTAATTTTTTTGTACATTTTCACCTAATCTCTAAAGTGTTCCTTGAGCCTTTCATGCTTCTTGGCCTCATTTTGCTATGCATCAATTTCAATTGCTAATTTTTAGTGAATAGCATGGACTTCTTCCATTGATAGGATTCTATTCTCTCTAGCCAAATTTCTCATATCTTGGTTGATCTTTACAAATTTTTCTCTAAGCTTATGGATGCTTTCTATGAGCACATTCTTTTGTTTCTCCATATCCATTAGCCTAGTATTTTCTATAGCAATTTTTTTGTTTTCTTATTTAAGGGTAGTTATTGCTTTGGCATGTGCATCTGGTTGAGCTTTGGTCACTGTGGTGTTTCACATTGCCTTCTATTTCTCTACCTCCACTTGAATGTTTCTAGCTATGAACTCAATGACTTGTTCAGTTCTAAATTTTTCCAACTAGCTTGGTGTTATGTATTGTGCATGGTTTCTTCTTTCTACTTTTAAGGCTGCCAATTTGACTTGCAATATTTGTGCTTCATTTTCTGCATACTCAGATCTTATTTTGATCATTACTAGCTTTCCCTTTGTTGAGATCATATCTAACTAGACTACAATGTTATCACTGGGGATATCAAAAAGAATTTGCATTACTTGGCCTATTTGTAGTGGTCAAATCTAAGATGTCTTCATGTTTTGCAGGGGGCATGGATGTATCAACTAACATTTAGCATCTCTACTTCTAATAATATCTACTGATGGCATAATGAGAACATTAAATGATTTCTTTATGTGACTTGTGATGACTTCTACTACTCTTGTTACACCTTGATTTTGCATCATCATAATTGTGGCTCCATCTCCTATTTCTAGCATGACCTGAAAAGATGCAACGTTCCTAGAAATTTGTTGTACCTAGTCTTCATCTTTTCCTACCTACAATGAGACTTGATTACTAGCAAGTCCTATTGATATAGCAGGTCTTACGGAACTATCTCTTACTTTGTGCATGATGGATCCTTTCCAATTTTTCCAACTTATAGTTTCTATAATTTATTGCCAATGGCTCATGGAAGGTCTATAATCTTGTTGTGCTGGTGGAGAACTCGGTCAAGGTCTATCACCAGCTGGTGTTGATCCACTAGGTCTTGCTTCCTCTTAACTTGTTGTTGGAATGTTTCTTGATAGTGTTGATCTTACTACTTAGTTTTTGCTACCTTTTCTAGCTAATCATTCTTTGGAGGCACTAGCTTAGACATTTCAATGTAGGATTCATTTTGGGCCTTGTGTAGACATCATTTGTATAATCTAGAATCCCAACTTGCTTACAAAACCTTTCAATAAGGCAAGGAAATTGTAACATTAGCTTCCTTACGTTTTTCTCTTCAAATTTTCTTTGAATTTCTAAGAATATCAAATGAGCTAGATTTGCATTGAATTTCCCCATAAGGATGGAACTTCCTCTTCCAACATAAGTGGAAATTTTGTTTAATTTTTTGGTAGGGAAAAGATGGTAAGTTTTGATCTTAAAATATATTTTTCTTCAATAGATAATTCACTGTATTCTTTATCTACCTTGCCATATGCACTATGTAGCAATAATTTTTTTGCTTATGTATTAGACCTTGTAAATATTTGTGCAATGTTGGCTCTAACATTAAGAATGTTAAGTGCCTTAGCAATTGCCTCAACTGAATAATGCATAGAGAATCTTTTAATCTTTATTGTTGCATCATCTTGCTTCTATTTCCAAAATTGGTAGACTTCTACTAGGTACTATTCTCTACTGTAGGATATAGTTAGCCATAGAGGTGAGGCTTGTAGTGGCATTTGGACATTCTAGGATGTGAACTCCATGAATGGTCCAAAATTGAATTCCACAATCAATGTGGACATAATTAAATTTTCTTAGATGGCCTAAAGAAATTTTGTTGATAGCATGAGGTGTTGTCCTTATTTTGGGGCTACTAGTGCTTTAGGCTCAACTTGTGTAGAGTGTTTTGTGGCACATGTTTGCTAATGAATTCTAAAAGATTGAGCCTCCTACTTCACTTATGGATTTTTTTCTTTAACTTGTGCTTTGCCTCTACCGCTTGGTCTTTTGCTTCCTTGCTATGAGGGTCCTTTCATTGTGGGTCCTTTGGAAGCCATCTACAATCACAAGGGATTTTTTTAGATTACCCAAGGATTTTTAATAGGTTCCTATGATTCATTTTCCTCTTTCAAGCTCTTGGTTTTGATCTAGTTTTTTCCCTTATCATTATTTATAGCTTCATTATGATTGTAGAGTTATAAAAAATTCAAAAAGAACCCCTTATTGGTTGCACTTTTAATTATTAAGACTTCTTACAATTATCATTTCCTTGTTTATTGTATAATTGGATGGTTGGCTAGGAGAATCAATAAGGTTTATTATCTTTTATTCAATTAATTCATTAATGTATGCTTATTTGTTCTTATTCTTACCCTTAATATAATCTTCCAGCATTAGAGAAATTTGACCCAATTTGATGTAGTTACATGTAGCACTCTCCCACACGACTGAGTTGGTCACTCCATGATCAAAAAGGTTTGAAAATTATGTAAATCAGAGCTATGGTGAAAGAGTCATGATGCTAGGAAATTTGGTTGCTAGAGTGTTAGAAAAATAACATGAACTCCCCTTGCTAGAAATGAGAATAATGAAGAATTTGATAACTTCCACATGTATATATAGGTAGTTTATATTGGATACATCATAGATACAAAATTGTAGCTATGAGATATTAGGGCCTAATACATCATAGCTATGACATCACCCCTAAAAAATTTTGGATTTTGAGCAATTTTTGTTGGAAAAATTGGGTGAAATGTATAGTTTGAAAGATGTAGATATGGTTTGAAGGATGTTTGGTCATAGATGATGCTTAGGATATGAAAATTTGGCATTGGAAGATTTTGAAAGAAGGAATGCATGGTAAAGAATATTAATGAGATATACAGGATATGATGGTAGGGATTGCCAAATGTATGATCAGTTTATGAGAATGTAGGAAAGTGAAAATTGATGGTTTAAGTGTCTTAAAGGCACAAGATGATGTGGAATTGGTCATTAGGTATGAAGCACAAGTGTTATATAAGTGGATCCTTTCCAAAGTAGGCTTCAGTGCTAAGTACCCTTGTATAACCATTGCTACAAGTGTCTATAGGCACTTAAGGACTTAAATGTAAAACATACATGTATTGTAAAAAACACATGTTAGTATCACTTGAATGAGAAAATAACACTATATTATACAAAAATATTAACTTATGATTATATATAATAGTGAGGTGGAATGGAACCAGAAGGGATTATAGAAATTGGAACATGAGGTGTTGATGAGTGGCAAGGTACCCCTATACTCAACCATACGAATACAAGTGTTTCTTGCATGATTCGGTTGAACTCCATAGATGGGCTACTTGTGGTATTTAGATAGTTACAAATTGATCACAATTCACTATCTTCCTACATAGACTAGTATTTTATTTGTCACATATGATTTAGTCTAGAGTGAGGTGTATGATGTGGTCCTAAACTAGTGCTACTCCTAGAGGCAATAGAAAATAACTTTAATTAAGCTAGGAGGAAAAGGGAGAGAGAGTTAAGTTAATAGGGCATAGGGTGAGAGAATATAAGCTAGGCTAATTGCAATGAGCACCCTTTCCTTAATCATTCGTACACATCTTAGACCTCGTGTATGACTACTACTGGGATTACCAAGCGCATATCCTAGGTACACTACTGGGATACCAAGTAGTGACACTTAAATGCTCATGATTAAGTTGAACTTATTTCATGTTTAATAATAGAGATAGGAGTTGAGGGTAAAGAAGTATTAATTAAGAAAGCAATGAATAACAATCAAATAATTAAACTAAGAGAATGCTACAATGATGAAGTAATCTCGATCTTTATTTTTGATCATGTGCATGTTTAAGTATGTCACACTTGAATAAATTTTCCATACAATTACAATCATCACACTATGGGCATGAACTAGGGAAAAAGGGTTGAGAAGAACTAAAAATGAAAACTAACTTCTAACTAAACTCCTGACTGCTTGACTCCTTGCACCTACATGTGTATTTATAGGCCCACACAGGAGTCACGATATCATGTATTCGATATCGCTAGCCAAGCCATGATATTCCAGGTCTGATATCAGAGCCTAATGAATCATGATTCATCATAAGCCCATGATTGAATGAAAACTTATCCTCGAGTTGTACAAAATGAGAATAAGCCCCATTGATTACACAGTGGACAAGTATGGGATTATTAACTAACTAGAAATTATTCATGCCATAGTGAAGAATTGAATAGAACAAAATTGGGACACAAACACAAAAGTACAAAATTATAAAATTTTAAAATTAGAAAATTTTATTGGAACTCATGTGATTCCAGGTGGTAGTGGCTCCTCCATGGGTCACTTCCCCTTGTCTTGTGCTCTAGGTTTTGGGATTTGATAACTTTGAAGGAGTGCCTGGAGTTTTTCCTCTTTGGTTCAAGGATCCTGTGCTATCCATGCTAATGCTCCAATGTTTGATGGAGTTGGTGCTTCCCATGAACATGGTAGTTGCAGAAACATCTAATTTTCTTTGATGTACTAGGCTACAAACAGTCACCGTTCCTCCTCATAGGCCTTAGCTTTATCCTTGTAGTCCTAGTAATCTATAAGCCATCGAGCCAAGTCTGCAACAACATCTTCCTACCCTTGGTAGCTAGCCTTAACCATCTCTAATTTAGAATTTTTAACTTCTAGCCTTTGCAATGTTTTCTTGTGTTCCATGAATTTTGTTTCATATTTGGCATAGGTGGTAGATACCTACTTCTCCAGCTCTATTCTCAGGCATCCTGTTGTTAGCATGGCTAGGTTGGCATATTGCAGGTTTTCCAATTCCATATACTCTATAAGATCTTGGATCTGCAGGTCCTAGCCTTTGAGCTCTACCTAGTGGGTGAATGCATATATGTCTAATATGACCCGCCAATCAGTGTGTTGAGCACTGAAGGTGTTAATGTTGGCTTTGGCCATATGGATCTCTTTATTGATGACTTGCTTATACATCCCCACCCGGTCTATGAAATGCTCTTTTAATTTTTCATGTCTCTTGACCTTGTCTTTCCATGCACTTATTTCAATGGTCGTCTTCTAATGGATTGCACATACCTCCTCCATTGAGAGGGTTTGATTCTCTCTGTCCAAGCGATTCATGTCTTGGTTAACCCTGACCAACTGTTCTCATAACTATTGGAAATTTTCTTTGAGAATATTTTTCTGTTTCTCCACAGTGGTCAACCAAGATTGTTCATGGTGAGCCATTTATTTTTTCTTGTAAGGCCTTGAGTGCTTTAGCATGCGCATATGTTTGTGCTTGTGCCTTGGAAGCATCCCAATCGGCCTTCTCCTTCTCCTCTTCCACTCTTTTATTATTCGCCAATAGTTTATTAAGTTACTCTATATTGAAAGTGTCTAGCTGCTTTATGGGTTGAATTGAGATGGGTCCCGCTATGCAACTTACAGTGTAATGAGCCTTCCTTGGAGTCTTGCCAACTCCACCTCTACATGCTCAGCCCTGATATCTACCATGACTAGCTTTCCTTTGGTGGAGATGAGGTATGATTGCATTGTTGTGACATCTTGTGGAATGTCAAACAAGGATGTCATCACTTATCCTATTTGAAGCAACTAATCAAGAACATTCTCATGCTCTGTAGGAGTCATCGAGGGACCGACTAGGGTTTGAGCATCACGTGCTCCTATGAAATCTATTGGTGGCACAAAAAGAACATTAAAGGACTCTTTGATGTGGTCTGTCACCACTTCTATGGCTCTCACTGCATCTTGGTGTTGCATGACCACTACTATAGCCCCTTCACCTATCTCTAGTTGCACTTGGAAGGATGCAGTGTTTCCTAAAATCTATTGTGACCATTGTGTGTTCTCTCCTCCTATTTGAATCAACACCTTGCCTCATGCACGATCTATAGAAACTATGGATTGTATAGCATTGTCAATGACATAGAAGAGATTGGCATCATCATGACTTACCCAACTAACTGTCTCACTGATGGTGCTGAGATGGCTCATCGATGGTCAATAATCCTACGGTGGTGGTAACGATTGGTCTCGCTAGCTCATGCTGGGCCCTGCTCCTTACTGTTAATTGGGCCTTGTACTTGGGAGTTGGCTAGGCCCTATAGTTTGAGTTGCAATAGGCCCCACCATTTGTTCTTATTCTGGCTCTAGTGTCTCACCAGCACTCTTCCTTGGGACTAGTGGCTTTAGTAATTTAATGAACGAAGCATTTTGGGCCTTTCTAGGGACATCATTGAATTACAGCATGTTTGCACAGCTTCCTGATGAGACAAGGAAAGGGAAATGGAAACTTTCCTATCTTGCATTCCTCAAATCACCTTATAATCTCCATAAGGTATAACTAGGGTAGGTTAGCATTATCCTTGCCCATCAATATAGTGCTTTCTTTGGCCACATACATGGAGATTTTTTTCAATCCTTTCATGGGGAAGATGTGATAGGTGCCAATTTTGAAATATATTCTTTCTTCCAATATGAACTCCCCATATGTCTTGTCCTCTTTGCTTTCTACCCTATCCAACCAAATCCTTTGTGCATTAGCATCAGAGCGAGTGGATAGGTGAGCAACTTTTGACCTTGTATTCAGAAGGTTTAACACTTTCAAGATGGCCTTAGTAGAAAAATCTACAGACATACCACCAATGTCAATTGTGGTGCCTTCTTCTTTAGTATGCCAAAATTGGTACATTTCTTCTAAGTACTAGGCACCACTTTCAGAGAGGATAGGCCATAATGGAGACCCTTCGAGTTGGTCCCTAATGGCCTCAAGAGCAAACTCCATGAAAGGTTCAAAGTTTAGTTTCATAATCACAGCTGCTAACGTGGACCTTTCATGGATTACTTGCACACAATTCAAGGACAACGTGAGATGTTATCCCTATTCAGGTGCTTCAGCTATTCCTCCTTCCACTTGTCATAATTGCACAGCAGGAGGAGGCTCTTGATGGATGCTGAATGATTATGCCTCCTGCTACACATTCCTTGAGGGGTGTTTGGTCTCTAACTCTCCTAGGTCATTTAGGAACACCTTGAGAGGGTCCTCCTTATTGTCCACATTTAGGGGCCATTTGCAATCACACGGGATCAACCATTAGTAAGGTTTCTTACAAGATTTGATTTGTACCTTACTTGTTGCCTCAAGTAAATTCGTTTCTTACTCTGTGTGATTTAGAGTTAGGAAATTTTAATTTTATCAAAATGTCCCCTAAAAGTTTTAATATTGGGCCCAATTTGACTAGGTGGCTTCAAAATTTAATTTCTCGGTGTAGGTAAGGAGACCAAATTATTTTTGGTAATATGTTTATTATTTTTATACTCAATTACCCTTTATAGTATCCTTTAGGTGATGATGAATTTCGAAAAATTTATGCACGGATTGAAGTGTACCCTTCCCCCATGACTAAGTTGAACACTTTGGATTCATGTAGGTTTAAGTGGAATGGGAATTGGAGTGCTAGCCAATGAGTTATGGTTGTTGGACAAAGAGGTGTGCAAGTTGTAATTGATGGAAGAAAATTTGAAAATTTTCCCCTGGGTAAATAGTTGAGACTAATGTTGATGTGCACCAGTGGGGGGGGGGGAGGGGAATCCATATATATAGTTTTTGTTGATGCGATATTGTGTAATCGATAGCACGGTCCCAATAATGTGTCGGAATTGACATCAGGTACCTGATATCGCGGCCTATTTAAAATAGGGTACATAGAAAAATTGATGAATTTCTAAAATTTCAAGGACAAAAATGAAGGATTTGAGGTCAATGTGAATAGTCCAAGGTATTGTTGAATAGACCAGAAGGCACAAAACTATAATTGGATAGGATCTGATGATGAAATTCATAAGTCTAATGAGGAAAAAGAACATGTTTTGATGCATAGGAATGGTTAAATTGAAAGGATGATAAGGGAAAGAATACCATTGGTAATGTAGTACTCGAAGAGAATAAAATGATGTGATGATGTGCAACAAATTGAAATTACAAAAGTCATGCAAGTGGGTCCTCCCCAAAGTAGGTTCCAACCTATAATGCCCTTGTGTAACCACACCTTAAAATGTCTATAGGCACTAGAAGGGTTAAATGTAATCCACAATAGCTCGACAAAACACACACATGTAAATACCACCGTGATGAGGTATGATTTCAATGCTATACAAAACACAAGTCACAAATACATGGACAATGAGATGAGGTGAATTGTAGAATGGATTGCAGAGATTGGGACATGAGGTGACTGATCCAAGTCACAATGAATTCTGAGTGTAGGACGTGATTAATGTGTCATTAGCCCATCGCTCCAAAATCAAGGTCAATTTCATTCCTGCAATTAGTGACATCACATTGTTTCATCCAATGATGGACAACCATAACAACATCATGATAGTAAGGCGTATGATCAGTTGGTATTTTGTTCAAGGGAGGAGTGATTGGAAAGTTACGGCGCACTTGTCTTGATCTTTTTATCACTTTTTGCTTAGCTACATTGGCACCCACTTTTTTTTTCTTTCTTTTCATCATTTTTTCTCTTCTTCTTTTTTTGAATGCTTAATCCAGAGAAGCCACCTACCTTTAGGCATGGGTGCATGTCTTTCCAGTGGAACCCCTTAGAATAACATTGGTTTTCTTGAGTGAGTGCCTTTATTACTCTTACTCCCATTTTTTGTTAGATCTACAAGGATATTGGTACACCCAGGTTGCATGGAACTCCTACAAATGTCACCAAAGAGAATCTACAAGTCCCCTTGTTGTTACACCTTGGTCATTCCCTCTTGGTCCATCCTTCTTTGCTCTGGATATAATGAGCACAAAATTACTTTTAAGTTTTAATGATGTTAAGAATATCATCATACCCAAAGTAAAACCTCTTATTAATAGAATGGTTGGGTGGATGTGATGGGCTCGCCATCCAAATAATTAGTTACTTGAGATTTGATAGCATAGAAAAACACATCAACCAATAGGTCACATGAGTATTTTATTTACCGATGAGATTACCCTCCAAAAGATAAAACAAAAAATTGAAAAATGACAAACTGGAAGACAAAAAAATTATAATATTAAAGAAAATGAAAAATATTTATTAATTCTTCTTGTTAGAATGGGGGATATGCCCCATAACTAAACCTTTGATCATGGTGAGAATTAATAAATGGAAAATGTGAATCCATGCATGTTGGAAATGTTGGGGATCAATCATATCCCAACCACTGGGTGTCTTTTGATGTGGTGGTTGGAATGTACCCATATTGGGGTTTACACACTTGACCATAATAGACATAGTGGGGTAGGTTATATGATGGGGTCATGGGATAAGGAGCTACCCCACTATGACACCCTTGACCATAAGATGGCATGCAAGGATCAATGTGTCCCCATCTATAGTTATATGCATTGGGCCACATAGTTGTTGGAGTATTGATTGGTGGCCCTAATAAGATAACATAAGGTGTTGAGTTCGTGGAGAAGGATGCATCACAGTGTTGAACTTGTGTTGGGTTGGCAGATGTAGTGGGTTCAACATCATGATACTTCTTTCTACAGCCATGCCTAAAGGAAGTGCACTTTTGAGTACTTCCACTATTGTTGATAGTAGTAGCACAAGTAGCATTTATAGGTTGGTGTTGTGGTGCAAAACCTTTTGGTACAATCAGCGGTGATGTAGAAGGAGGTGAATGATGAGAATATTATTGTTGAGGAAAAGTGTAATGTACATAAGGTGGCAACCTTGTTGGAGAGGGTATGAGTGGATAGTATTCCGGAGAATGATAACGATGAGGTGAAGTAGAGGATGATGATCTGGTTGGAGAAATAACTTGTCCAAACGATTGTTGCATTGGAAAAGGTAAAAATCTCAATAATGGGTGGCAAAGATCATCATCAAGAAATAGTGATAACCATAGGAAAGAGCTTAAGTTTTTGCCACCCATTATTGAGATTTTTCTAAACACAAGCATCATAGAAGGCTTGTATATGCTGTTGTGGATTTGAATCATAGCCTCTTGCGAACTTGGGTAAGTTGTTTAAATCAAGCCTAAGTAGACAACTTTCTTTGCAATTCCTGCAAGATATTCGAATGACCTCTTGTATAGGAATTAGGCTCTTAGTGGCCAGCAAGGTTTCATTGTCACTAAGTAGGTTGTGAGTTTGTGAGTTGAGATGATGTTGTCCTTGTTCATGTTGGCATTCTTGATTTTCTTTGTGAGCTCGATTTGTAGTTCTACACCAATCCCTTGAAAGATAGTCACTCGTGTCACAATATAATATTGAAAGAGTAGAGGAAGAGAAAGAACTGAAAAACTTGTCCTAACTTTTGTAATTTTTCCAATCATACCCTAATAGATTCTTGTTAGTTATAGAGAAGTTCCTATGCCTTTTGGGCCTCCTCATTCTATGGGCTATCCCCTCCTTACTAGAGGTGTCAAAGTTGGTTGACAAGAATCCTTGAGTATCATTGGGATACTCATGAACATATGGAATTCTTGCATAAGGTTGAGTACTCCAAACTTTGTATTCATCATATAATTCATTGGTTCTCCAATGAATTTCCTCATTAGTTGTGGCTTTAGCATAGTCTTGTGAGAGAGACATTGTTGTGAGTGGTGTGTGACTTAATTGAATTTAATTTAATTTCTTTTCTCAAGGATATATCATTAATATTTGTTACAATGATCTTGTATGATATAACTAATCTAAATAACTAACACCATCCTTGGCAACAACACCAATGATGAGTGGCAAGGTACCCCTACACTCAACCAAATGAATATGAGCTTTTCTTGCATGATTCGATTGAACTTCGTAGATGGACTAGTTGTGGTATTTAGATAGTTACATGTTGATCGCAGTTCACTATCTTTCCACCTGGACTAGTATTTTCTTTGTCAGGTATGGTTTAGTCTTGAGTTAGGTGTATGATGTGGTCCTAAACTAGTGCTACTCCTAGAGGCAATAGAAATAAACTTTAATTAAGCTAGGAGGAAAAGGGAAAAAGAGTTAAGCTAATAGGGCATAGGGGGAGACAATCTAAGCTAGCCTAAGTGCGATGAGCATTTGTTCCTTAATCATGATTAACCTAATAGGGCTTTGTATATGACTACTATTGGGATTACCAAGCACATATTCTAGGTACGCTACTAGGATACCAAGTAGTCACACTTTAAATGCTCATGATTATGTTGTACTCATTCTGTGTTTAATAATAGAGATAGGAGTTGAGGGTAAAGAAGTATTAATTAAGAAAGCAATGAATAACAATTAAATAATTAAAATACATAAATGCTGCAATGATGAAGTAATCTCAATCTTTATTTTCGATCATTTGCATGTCCAAGTACATCACACTTGAATAAAGATGTCGTACAATTACAATCATCACATTGTGGGCATGCGTTGGGGAAAAAGGGTTGAGAAGAACTAAAAATGAAAACTAACTTCTAACTAAACTCCTGATTGGTTGACTCCTTGCGCCTACATGTGTATTTATGGGTCCGCATAGGAGTCACAATATTATGTATCTAATATCACTAGCCAAGATGTGATATCGCGTACCCGATATCGTGGATCTGATATCGTGGGTCCGATATTGGAGCCTAATGAATTATGATTCATCAGGTGTCTTACCATAGGCATAATGGATTCTTTTGTGTGATATGTGTGGTTAAAGTAATCATTAGCTTTTTTGTCCATAATTCAAACCAAGTCCATACCACTTACCAGTGACATCACATTACATCATCCCAAAACTAACAACCATAAGACTACCATTGCTACAAGAAGTATTAACACTTGACAATGAAGTTCAAGAAAGTAGTTTATTAATAGCACACCTTTTTTTTTTTGAAATTTCTAAGAAGCTACCTACCTTCAAGTATGGATAACATGTCTTTCTAGTGGGAGCCCCAAAAGTTTTTATTCAATGCATTTATTATGCTTTTACTATGTCAACCTTACCATGAGACTACCTTTAGTTATTGGTAACATGTCTTTCTAGTTACATGATATGGTAACACTTATTTTAGACATACATTCATTTTTTTTTGAGTACTCAAGTAAAGAATACAAGTAAATAAGATAATACTTATAGTGGTAGCCCCAAAATCTTAAGAAAAATAAAGAACAAATAATGTTTTTTGTGGATGATGTGTTTATAGAACATAAACAAGAACTCCACATAAGGACTAAGGACTTAACGACAATGAAATCTAAATGAGTTGACAAAGTGAAGATGTTATGAGCCAACATGAGAACATGAATGAACATGGATTAAAACCAACGAATAAAAAATTGATAGGATGAAACCTCAAAAGACAAGGAAGAAAATATTAACACTTGACAATGAAATTCAAGAAAGTAGCTTATTAATAGCATATGTTATTTTATTTGAAATTTCTGAGAAGCTACTTACCTTTAGGTATGGATAACATGCCTTTCCAGTGGGACCCCCAAAATTTTTTATTTGATAGTTTTATTATGTTTTTACTATGTCAACCTTAGCAAGGGACTACCTTTAGGCATTGGTAACATGTCATTTTAGTAACATGATATGATAACACTTATTTTAGACATACTTTCATTTTTTTGAGTACTCAAGTAAAGAATACAACTAAAGAATAGGATAAAACTTAAGGTAGTAGCCCCGAAATATTAAGGAAAATGAAGAAAAAAGAATGTTTGTTGTGGATGATGTGTTTATAGGACATAAACAAGAACTCCACATAAGGAATAAGGACTTAAAGAAAATGAGATCTAAATGAGTTGACAAAGTGAAGATCTTATGAGCCAACATGAGAAAATGAATGAGCATGGATTGAAAATAAAGACTACAAATCAAATGAAGATGCTCCAAGGATTAGGAAGAAGAAAAATTGATAGAAGGAAACCTTAGAAGACAAGGAAGAATAGTTGAGGAGATGTCTCTAAGAAATAGTAGATCTCTATGCCAAAATAAAGTAATCATAGAAAGATGTCTCTCAGATATAGAAAACAATCTCCATCATAGAGTAGACATCTCCCTAGAGACATCCTACTTTAGAATGAGACATCTCTCTAGAATTGAGATAGATCTCAAGTAGAGATCTCAGCTTTGAAGGAGATGTCTATGCTAGTTGTTGGATAGTTGTTTCTTAAATTTCAAGGAGTTTTTGGAAACTCTGAAGCTATAAGAAGACATCAAATTCTTGAGAATTTAGCAAGCATTATACACATCAAAGCCATCATTAGCATATCTATTCTCTTATACTCGTATCCTTCACTGTCACATAATTTTCTTGGTTGTATGATTATTGTATGTTAAAATGAGCTTCAACAACAAGTACTTGTAATTGTAGTTACATTTCTTTCTTTGTATCCTTTATTTTTCTTGTTGTCTTTGTGGTTGATGTGCTTCTTGCAAGAAGGCATACATATTGAGCTTGTCGAGATCCTGCGGGATTGAGTGTTTTTGCAGCACCAAAACACTCCAGAGCAGAGCTCAATTTTGTAAAGATTATGGGATGCTTGAACCAAATTCTAAGCTTATTGGAACATTGCAGGGTTGAGAAATTTAATAGTGAAAAAACTCTCCATAGTAGAGCTTAAATATTATAAAGGTTATGGTGTCCTATCAATCACATTTTGGAAGAAACAAAGTCTAGAGGTGTGTAAGGAATCTATCCTTTGAGTGTGGACTACCCAAGTTAGGGAACCACATAAATTTTGATGTGTTTTGTGTGATAGGTTTGATTTGAATTAGGGAAACATATTCAACCCTCCTTCCAACTTCTCGATCCATAATTTGGACATGTATTTGATCTTGCTTGTGATCCCAAAGGCTATTGAAGATAAGTTGAGAGTGGAGAAGAGGAAACTTATAAGGATAGCATTGGTCTAGGTAACTTTCATTCTTCATTATTAATAATAAACTTGTTCTTAGTGGCCTAAGGTAATTTTATATTCCATCCCTAAGAGGATAGTTAAAATTAAGTTCTTAAGATTATTGCTTTGTTACTAAGTTCTACCTCTAGATACCTAAACCATAATAACTCAATATTACTTAACCTTATTAGGACTAATACATTAGTGATTTTAAGGAATTCAACCTAGCCATAAGATTTTTGGATTTTTTCTAAAGTTGATTTGTCATTAATAATGAAACTTAAGTTACCTATATTTTCTCATGTTACTCATGCTTCATCTTAATAATCTTAATTTGATAAAATAGATCATTTTAGTCTACTAAAATTATAAAAATTTAGCTTAGTTTTCAGACCCTAATACCATGTTCAATTCATAGTAATTGTCAAGATTATTTCAATGGTTCTAGTTTCATCTTAATCAAACCTACAATTTTAGAGATTTTGTCCCTAGAAGTTTCTTGCAAAACATGCCTTAATTAAATTAAAAATGTAATAATTTTTACTGAAAATTGAAAATTAATTTTTTTTATTTAGGATCAAATCAAATACCTCTCACTTATAAGACCCAAATCTCTTTAACCTTCTCTTGTTAGCTAATTGGTTAATATTGCTAATTGTGTAAACAAAGTGGAAAAAGTATTATTTAAAGTAATAAAATTTAAATATTATTAAAAAATTTATTAATTAATAAAATTTTAAAAATAATATTAATAAAATTATAAAACTAATATATAATAAATAAAATTAAAAAAAAATTCTAATCCTTAGGATTAGGGCTTAGCTGTAATTGTGATAGGTAGGGCCATGCAACGTTGGACAACCACACTACATCATGATAAAGTTGCAAGACCTAGGTCTATTGCTATGTGACCTAACCATGCAAGAAAAAAAAAGGCTAGGCCATGGTGTAGCCTTCATAAAAACATGCAACACAAGTTGCTCAAGAATGCATAGTATGGATCCCACCATGAAGCATGCCACATCCTTCACCCTACAGTATGATTAAACTCTTGTTGGATGTCCTGTTATCCATCTACCTCTAACATGTCATCTATTTGTCACTCCACTAATATTTTTTTCTACTACCACCCACCATGTAGTTTTCCTTTCCATTGTCATACCCTACTAGTACCTCTCAATCCCCTGATTACTATCTACATCATTGTTGCACTATGTCTAACTACTCTACCCCAACATTTGTAGTGTCCATAGACATTAGGAAGACTACCATTTTATACCAATGTAGACAATGGAAAGACCATTGCTTTGTGCCAGTGTAGTGTCTAATAGTATCATAGGTCCATACCAGTGTGGTGTTGACAAGAATTGCATCAACTAATAGAAAATTCAAAAGTTTATTAGTTGACAATAAAATTTAATTTTTAAATTTGGTACCCAAAAATTTAAATTCCAACATGCAAACATGGTCAGATTTGACCAAATAGTCAAACTAATTGTTTGGTAGGAAATGAGATAAAAATTTCATAATTAAGTACCCTCATCCTAAAGTGGTATTGGGATTGGTTAACCCTTGGGAAGTCTTGAAAAACATGCAATTTTTGCAAGATTTAAAAAACCATATCTTTTGATCCCACAAGCATTTTTCAATGAATGAAGGATAATTTCTAGTAAATTTTAGTCTCTTAGCTGTAATGGTGAAGTTAAATCTATACTATGAAGCTTGAAAAATAAGTTTTTAGTTCTTGCCCCAAAACTATGCCTTAAGAGCCTTCAAAGCTTAATCTAACATAACTTGGACATGTAATGTCCACTTCTAATAAATAAATAATTGTCCCTGATATTTTTCAATTTTCTAAACCTAATGATGAGGTCAAATTAATCATTTTAATAGCTAATAATTAGATGATATTTTAAATGATATCTTAGTAAGATCATAATCTAGATAGACTAACCATGCTTAAGAATTTAATTATTAGGACAAAAAAAGCTAATACTTTTGATCATATTAGGCTTCAAGATTAGATAACTAAGCTATTCTTATAGTTAGATCTTAGTAAATAACCCCTAGTGTATCATTATGAGATTGCCAAAGTTAATGCCCTATGGGGGGTAGAGAGTTCATTACAAGTTTAGGAAACAAACCCGAGTTATTACATACCCAACAAATCAAGTAGTTTAAGAATGAGTTGATGAACTAAAAATAGTAAAGGAACATGTATCCTAATTTAACTAGCAAATAGATAACTTAGTAATAGATATCAACAAACATCGAGAATCATAACATTGTTCTTTCAAGATGTATGACACCTACAAAAGAAATTGAGCGAGAAGAGAGTCCAAGAATATGAATGAAGATTGCAACATAAAATGTACTTGTAAGGTCCTTATATAATAAGAAAAAACATCTACCTTATTCACACTTGGCCTTCAATTGACATGAGTATTGATAACCATGTATTATTATAGAATTAAAAAACATAAATGTAGATGTGCTATGTTTCTTTGTAATAAATGATATAATTATTGTAATAAGACCTGAAAGGCCAAGTTGTAATTAGACTTGAAAGAGCATGTTGTAATAACATGTATCTTGAGATAACCTTTGGAGATTTAGCTTGAGGTATTTATACCTAGGAATTAGAGGTTTGCTAGAATGAAGTTGTGAAGCCAATAAATATAAGTAATGAGTGCCAAGTCAAGGGGGCTAGAAAGGAGACTAGTCATCACTTCTAGTTAATTACAAGCCTAATCATGGTGGTAGTGCTAGATTTCCTCTAAGGGATAGATGTTAAAGGAGGATAACCCAAAGAAATCCTTAAGGAATGGTCCACATATATTATTTCCACATTATTAAAGCATTCTTTCCATTTCCTTCTACATTTTCTATCTTGCATTCTTTATGCATAATGTCAAATGTTATAAATATTTAATATTTTCTTAACATCTAGGAATGAGATGTCAAAACCATGATTGTATTGAGTAAGGTTTATTCCAAGCCATTTTCTCATAGCAGAAGTCTTGTTTACATCTTCCATATGTTGTAGTTCATTACATTCAAAACCTAGTTTTCAGATAATGGAATGTAGGTTCTTGCCTTTATCATGGTTGTATAAAAAACATGCATAAATTCTTTGGAGTTAATCTTTAATTTTCAAGGATTTCACATCAACCTAATTTGATACCATATGAAGTTTAGTATATGTGATGAACAACCTTGTAATTAGATTAAACAAATTAGAAAAGATACACTCATCATGTGCATCAAGAGTTAACTATTTAAGATACATGAAATGCCATATCTAAGTGTTGAACTATTGTAACTGAATTATATGGTTAATAACATGACTTAATTAATCTTTAATTAACATGAATAACTTGAATGTTTTAACATTACATTGTGATAGTATTACTAGAAAGAGACCATAATGATGTAATTATTATTTCATAGTGATAGATAATAATGATGTGAAAAGTAAATAGATAAAGAAAAGAAAAAAAATTTGAAGATTCTTAACACCAATAAGGCCTAATGGAAGTGTTTTTTAAAAAACGCTTCTAATGGTTCCCTAATAAGGATCACTATTAGATCTCTAGGTTAACTAATTATGACATAAGACCATTTAGAGGTATTATTTTATATGTCTCAACTAATATTCCAAAATGGAAAAAGAACAAAAGTATAATTACATGTAGTCATTCTTTCTACACTACATGCACCTTTCATTATTGAAATTTTTATTCCTTGCCTGCAATATTACTTGCACAAATACAAAATCCTAGTTAGTTTCCTTCTCTATAACACTATAAAGATAGTTGTAATCATGTCTTACTTTCCTAGTTGGAAGAAGTTGATTCTTACAATCTAAAAAATATAATAGATGAGGCTAAGTCCATTTTCAAAAAATTAAGGCTAGAAGAAATCACCAAAAGGTCATAGTAGATGAGGCTAAGGTAAAATCTAAGTACGAGGATTAGTGCTACATCACTTTGTAGGATTGAAAATTAAGATAAGAAATGAGATCTATGTGTAGTTTTAACTATTTAATGATGAGAAGGTATAGTAATCCTAGTGATACCACCAATAATGGTTTCAATCATTAATCAGTATGACATGTTTAGTTGTTGTCTCTAGTTTTGCATAGCTAATTTTCATTTTCTTGTAGGAATTACTATATATTTTTGCATTTGAATGTAGTATAAGCCACACTATAAAGATTTGGAATCAAGCTAATGAGATAGAATATGAAGCTTTAGGAGAGAATCATAGAGTAGCATCTTAGATTTAAATTAATAGTATTCAAAAATCAATTTTAATTTATGCCAATGATATCGTTTATAGAGGCTACTTTCTTAATATGATAATTAGTGGAGAAAGTTAGAAAACAAAGAAAAAATATACATATGATCCTCATTCAATTGAAGAAAGCATATCATTGAGTATCTAGAGATGTTATTTGGTGGGCCTTGTAGAGGAAAAACATCCCTAATAAATATATTAAAGTGATTCAAGACTTGTATAAAAGATCTATCCTTAAAAGTAGAACAACCTATGAAACATCTAATTTTTCAGTCATTGTAGGTATACATTAAGGATCTATGCTTAGTGTATAATTATTTACCATGATTATTGGTGAATTAATAAGGAAAATATAGGATGAAATCCCTTGGTGTATTGTAACACCTCACCATAGCTAAGGTAGGGTGATGCCTAGGATCATGTAATCTTACAATGGAAGCATGATAACTAAAAGAAAAATCAATGATGTGTAGAATACATGATATGAAGAAAAGTTAAACTACACAAATATTTCCTACCACACCAAAAACTAAACAGGCATTTTAATTTATAAAAATGCATGTTTTAAAATAAAATTACACATTGCTTTACTAAAATACAAAAAAGGGAAAAAACCACATAAACATCATCATTGTATATATAAGAGTACAGAGGGTTTCATATAACAATATATAGTCCCTGCTACTATACATGAAAATATACATTAACTAAGCACTGAAGATTTTCCCCTTCTTTACTCTCCCTCTCCATGCTCGTCTAGGCTCCTGTGCCTTTCACATGTAATTAAATAAAGTCAGTACATAATTGAGTGGGAAGGCTTTAGACATTTCTTGCTAGATGGTCGATAAGTGCTGCACTAGAGGAGAGGAGTAGGATACAAGGTGCAACCACTATTAGTCTTATGCATGCTCAAAACAACACACACCATATCATTTATAATGTTAACATACTATCATGCAGTCATAGATAAAGCCATTGTCCAACATTAGCTAACATGCCCATGTTATCATACCCACAATATATTATTAAATAGTTCATGATCCATACAAAAATAATCGAATTAAAACCCATATTATCAATGATATGACTCACAAAATGATACTATCACATACATTGCCCATGTGGTGGCTAACATATCCATACTCAATGTAACATGTGAAATGTTTTCATGAGTACTCATGATAGCCATTGCTTATAGGTCTTTTATTAGTCTTTTATTTATCCAACTAGTGCTAGGGTCTATCAACCTATGACCTGCAATCAGTAGCCTTCTAGAGGATTGGTGATAGGGATAAACACACCTATGCCATCTACTAGCCATAGGGACGAACACACCTATGCTCTCCCACTCTCAAGATGAGGCGTGATATAGGATCCTCACTGATGCATCATAGTGGCAGTCAATCCATACTACCTCTACTGTGCCTCATCATTAATCGGTCCACACCCTCACACTAGCACAACCTACCAATGACCATCACAAGTGTCATTGCAAAAACATGTACATAGGCTAGCTAGTTTAAGCCAACACATGTCATAAGCACAACACACCTAAACAAACATAGCCACACATATCCACCCTTAACAGTTATAGTCATTCCATAAAAATAATACCATGATTTGCCAAAATAACATGAATACCTCGATATGACAAAACAATACCATATTTCTCAAATGGCATGTACTTTTAGAAAAATGATCACTATAATAACCTTCAGAATGATAGCTGCCCAAAGAGAAAACTACTCCCATGATTAGAAAGTACTTCCAAAATGATCCCAATGATACTAACTTTACCTAAATCAAACTCCTAAAGTAAAGTTATGCATGTTTAAAGTTTGATTAATAAAATAATATTTAAATAATATTTAATTACCACCAAGAAGGATTGGAACTCGCAAAAATGCTCATTCCCCAATAGGTCCCACAAACATCATATTCCAATCATATGAGTCTCATCAACACCACATATTATATTCTACAAGTCCACATCATCTCATACATCGCATATATATGAATATACAATTCGTAACCAGAATTGAACAATTTCAGAAAAAATAGACAAAATAACATGTCTAAGCTCAATCCATGAGCTATCCACTTCACATGCCCACATTGCATAATCATATACACTAACCCAACATAAAAATATAGGGAAAAGGTAAAGACAACCCACCAATTAAAAGTGTTGGGGCAGAAAGGCCGAAATAAGTAGAAAACCTTTAAAAATCCAGCAGGACTCCATTTCACTCCCAACAAATTTTTCAGCCACATGGATATGGCTGCAATAATCCCAAATCTAGGTTCAGAGCAAGCAAAAACCATCCATAAAACTTAGAATTCAGAAAAATATGGAATAGAAGAAGAGAGAAGAAAGAAAAATGAAAGAACAGGCTCTTGCACATTTCTGTTAACATGATAGAAATAAAATAGAAACCAAAACCTCAATTTTTTTGGCAAGCAATGGTGAGGTGATGGGAAAAGAATAAAGAGAAAAACAAAACTATGGTTTTAAGAATACGTTAAAATAATATATATATTCAACCTCTATTTTTTTTCCTTAGCACATGTCATGTGCAAACAAAATGTTACTTTTACCTTTATTGTTTAACTTTATTTGATTTTATTTTATTTTAAAATATGTCATTTTCATAAGTTAATATATTTTTCTCCTTTGCAACTAATACCATAAACTTTAATCATGTGTAACAAACACACTAGGGCTCCAAATCAAAATCGGTTTGAACCTACAAGCTCCTTATTATATGCTCTACACATTCACATGCCAAAAACACACTCTAACACCATCCAACATAGCACTATAGTGCAAATGCCTCAATACCAAAATCACACATAAAGAATAAAGACATACTAGATAGGTGCTCTTGTACCCCAATCCAACACCCCTGCCAACAACATCACCTATCTAACATATCACACAGGGCTAGTGTACATAATCATGTTAGTTAAGCATGTAAAGACATGATAATCATAACATAAAGAAAAAGCCTTATAACATATAAAATACATTAACTCATCCCAAACAACCCATTGGGACTCCACACATAATGTATAAATCATAAGCGTATGACCATACCTATTGTCTCTAGATGGGATGTAACATGTATGATATTTGCAAATGATTTTATGTTGGTGGATGCAACTCAAGAAAATATTGCTTCTAAAATGGAGAAGTAGAGACATGTTTTAGAATTAAAAGACTTAAAATTTAGTAGAAGTAAGATAAAATATATGAAATGTAATTTTAATAATACCACAAAGAGTGATGAAATAGAAGTGATAACTCAAGATAAAAAAGTCCCTTACTATGAATAGATCTACTACCTAGGATCAATCATCCAATTAGATAGTAAAATTGGGAAAGATATAGGAAATATAATTGAGGTAGGATGGTCAAAATGGAGATAGTCTAGTGGTGTTGTATATGATAGAAGAATACCAAAAAAATTGAACAAGAAATTTTATGGGATAGCAATCAAGCCTACTATCTTATATGGTGCTAAACGTTGGGTACTACATAAGAGGCATGTAGAAGAAATATGGTAGAAAGGCAAATTCTTCAATGTATGTTGAATGTTACTAGAAGAGATAAGCTACATAATATAGAAGACTACTTGTAGTAGCTTCTATTTCAGATTAGCTACAAGAATGATGACTTAGATGGTTGGGACATGTGTAAAGAAGATTAAATAATAAGCTCATAAATAAATCTGGCTATATCACTATTCTAGAAAATCCATTGAATGAAAGACCAAAGAAGGCATGAAAGAACAATGATAGAAGATCATTTAAAGAAAATGCAAGTAAAAAAAAATCCAGCTCTTCATAGAGGTGAATGATGAAAAAGAACTCATGTAGCTAGTCCCATTTTATTGGGACAAGACTAGGATGATGATGATCAATGTAGGATGAAATTGAAGCTTTGATATTTATATAGACATGCATATGATTCTTTTTATTACTCTTAGGGCTTTTTGTGGCATTTTTACTATTGAAAGTCTTAAGGGTTTTAGCTGAGTAGAATTTAGTCCTAGTCAATTTAATTCACTTCAATTCAACCCTCTTCTCTACAATCTATGGCATTCACAAGTATCAATATGAATTTAGCATCCTCTTCTCTAGGTACTCACGCATCTCTACTCATGTTTTTCCTCCTTTTTTTGAAGTTTTATAACATATGATATGTACTTTAGTCTAAAACCAATTGAATTGATGATTGATTTTTGATTTCTATTATAAACAAAAATTATAAGAACTATCATGATATAGTTTTTGAGCTTGTATACTTAAAGTAATGAAGTGCAAATTAATAATTGTAATATTTTTAACTATTAATTTAATGTTGTACTTTAATAGAGAATAACCAAGAAGGAATTAGGGGAAGAAAGAGATATTTTGTTCACCTTCACCAAATATTTTGGTTTTTTAAAAATCTTTTTGTGCATCTTATTTTGATTATCCATTATGTCTCTGAATGTGTTTAATGCTTTTTACTTTTACTAAATATAACATATGGATGACATAACTCAAATACCTTGTAAGAAAAATTAGTGAACTACAAAAGACTATTACAAAATGAAAATAAAACTATTATATTAAATACTTAACTTATAATAAAAAAGAGAAGTAAAGTTGATTATAAAGTTGGATTTCTAAATTTTGGAATTTTGAGAATGAATACCTTGATAAAAACTCTAAAATTATAATAAAATTTGATGAAAATGTTTACAAAGTTATCAATCATAACTTGTGGTATTTTTTTGAGACATGGTAAAGTGCCAGTATCCTCAATTTCATATTTTTGATCATTTTATCAAATCACAACTTGTGGTATCTTTGTGATCCACTCATGGAATCATTTGATTTGATTTTTTCACTATTTTTCAAGACTAAAACTCATGGTCAACTAGTGCTTTGAAGACTATGACTTGTACTATAATACTAGAACTGATGGTAAACAAAGTTTTAAACATTTTCATCAAATTATCAGAACTTTAGAGTTTTCATCCTCAAAATCCCAATACTAAAAATAGGGTATTACTTTATAAAGATGATTATTTCATTAGAAGGATATGTCTTAATTAGAAAAAGGAAAACAACAATGTTTTAATAATTCTAGAAATTTTATAACTTAAAATACTAGTTATTAGCTACAATGTACATAATTTTGACTTGATAGAGAAATGTGAATAAGAAATGATTTTTTTAATATGACATGTTATGCATTATTTTCAATCTATTTTTAATTCCTCACATTAAGCATTATGTTCAAATATGTATTCAAACATTAATAAAATAACATCCACCCTCCAAATTATTTTCTCAGTGTCATTAAAGTTAGGTTATTTCCTTAGTGTCCTTAAAGATATGTTTTCTTGTATTCAAATAAATAACATACTAAGCTTAAATAAATGATGGGGTATTATCTATAAGTGCAGGACACTTTCTATTAAATTGGGACCTTATGTGTAATTATTAGTTTGTTGATTGAAGATAGTTAGGCATAATGACATAAAGTGTTTGTGTGCTATAAGGTAGGATTGCTAATCTATGTATGATTGTATATTTATACTATTTTGCTAACCAAATTGGAAATCAATAGGCATCTTTTGGATTGTCAATCCATGCAAGATTAGTACTATTATACAAATTATGCATTTGAATCCTAAACGAGAAGCATTTCATACACTAAAATGATTATTTCCAAAATATGAATTTTGTTTACCATTAACATAATTATCATTACCATAGTGGGGTAGTACTATCAGGCTTTAACAATACTTGATTACATGTATTTTTTTAAGTTTCATTTGATATATAAGCTTGTATCATGAAAATTCATAATTGCTAATCCATAGTGCATAACCTAGAATAATATATTAGTAACTTGCAGTTTGCAAGTCATCATATTTACCATATGAGTAATCAATTAACTAGACAGTAATATTTTTACCTAGTAAAAAGCTATTAACCACTAATAAATATGTATACACATTGCTAATCCTTAATGTAATTGATGAATTTATCAAGTATATGACCATTCCATTTACTATGTTAGATTCTAGCATTTTTTAATATGAAATAAATAGGTAACTACAAGCATGTAACAATTACATCCTAGATACATTTATGATATTAGACATAGCAAGTTATTATCAAGCCATTTTCATTTTATTTTCTTAATGATTTTTTAAACCATATTTGTTTTCTAATCTCATACTAAGATTTTAACTCTCATAGTATGTATCTAAATGCTTCATAAGAATATTACATTCTCTAAATTCTCAAATCAATTCTCATAAAATGGATGTTTCATATCTAATTTTTGCATCAACTTGTTTTTATATTATCTTAAGAACTTGTTAAAGCTAGTAATACCAATACATTTATAGAAAAAAATTATTTCTTAAGAATAAAGGTTTACCATAAAATCTTTTGCTAAGATTTAGAATAAATCTCAACCTATACTATTAGCCTTGATCAACATCTTTTTCCTCTCCTGAGCCCTATCAATAGCCTTCTTTATGTCAACTTTATCCATCAATTTTTCAGGTCAAAGTTTAACAAGTTATAAAAATAAGAAAAAATAAATTTAAAGTAGTAAATGTGCATAAATGATTTTTAGTTGCTTCAATAGAAGATGATATATGTTTTATGTTAAGAAAATAAAGATCTTTTTAAATGATATATAGTAGGAAAGAGATACGTATACATTAGTACAAGGTATGAATTCCATACTAATTTAGGTTGGTACTCATTAATGAGATTTAATCTAATTTCTCATAATTTGTCAAGTTACAATTATAAGCTTATGATGAGTGGCGAGGTACCCCTATGCCCAACCATATGAATCACGAAGCATTCACACATGATCTGATCAAATTCTATAGACTTTATCATTTTTGATGCACTAGCCCTTTAGAAAGTGAATCTAGCCTTAAGGTTAATTATTGTCTTCCCAATTACGGTTGTGATGTTTGTTGGTATGGTTAAGTGTAACTGAGGTATCCGATTTTTTTCATTTTGTGTTTTATAGTTTTGTGCTCAAGATGTAGATAAAAGGAATTTGATTAACTAATCTAAATTGACTAATTAAATAGCATCTAACTAATCCTAACATAAGCATTCAATCCCACTTTCTGTACATGTTCTGAACCTAGGTATTCACTACTGGGTGAGCAAGCATTATGCTACTAGGTATACCAAGTAATAATGCTACCGCAATTACCAAGCGAATACGTGTTATGCTCAAAATAGTTGTACTTATGTGTGTAATCTATCTTACTTAATTGCCTCATTAACGTAATAATTGGAAAATATTTAATAACTAATTAATAGCATTTAATAAATAATTAAAAATATTAAATGCATAAATAAAATAGCTAATCTATCTAAAGTGCAAGGTTTATTAGAAAGCTCATCTTTATTATTGCACACATGGTCGTGCTCAGGTACAATAATGCTCGGATAAAGATCCATATACTCAATGAATCCTGCTACGGGCACTCAGGGAAAACTTCTAACTTTCAAATGGGAAAAGTATAAGAGATCTGCTGCAACTACTATTTCTACTTCTCATAAATGTAGCTGCAAGTGCGTATTTATAGTTGACTATAGGTACTATGTCAACAGGGCCATGTCAATGCATGATATGATGCATCAACTAGGCCTTGTTGATGAGGCCACATCGATGAGGTTTCATCAATGTAATTGATAGAACTTGACTCATCATACCCCCATGACTAAATGAAAATTCATCCTTGAGTTCTTTTAAAAAATTGGGAAGGTATGGGATTATTGATTGACTTTTTCTTCAAAGAAAACATTTGACTAACTTGATAAAAAATGGAGTGTACAGATCAACACATTACAAAAAATGAAGGTCTTTAGGACACAAAATTGAACATCGTGACTCAAATCTTCAAAATTGGACAACACATTCCTTAATGGTGTGAAGCTTGTTGGAGAAGTTTAGATGGTCCTAGGAAATGATGGTTCTTGAGGCGTTGAGGGACCTTCACTGGCTTCATGCATGGGCAATGGTTGAGGTGGCTACAGCTATCTTGTTGCTGCTACAACTTCAGATGAGAGGTGGAAAGTATCCAATAGTGCTTTTGTTTTCTCCTCCTTACTCTTGGGATCATGCATCATCCACATAGCTTCCCCAATTTGGATCAGAATAGGCACATCCCAAGGGCACAGGATTGCTGGAAACAACTCCTTTGCATTGACAAACTAGGTAGTGAACTATTTGCATTCAATGTCGAACAACCTAACTATGTTTTTCAACTCCTGGTAGTCATTCATCCATCTAGCTAGGTTCTCAGTGATAGATCATTGATCTTTGAGTCACCCTCTAAGAACGTTGAGTTCAACATTTGTGGTCTCAAGCTTCTACTTGGTGTCTTTGTGGTGCTTGATCTCAGCCTCTTATAGCAGGTATGAGTTAGCCACTTTCTTCTTCAATTTTTACTATAGTTTTCCAGTAGTCAACATTGCTAGGTTTGCATAATAAAGATTGGTGAACTTCATGTACTCTATCATTTTCTCAATTTGCAACTCCTTCAAGTGGATCTCTACTTTGTTGTAGGCATTAATCCCATCAAGGATGGGCTACCATGTTTCTCTTTCTTGTTTGAGTTGCTGGAGGGCTTCATTCAATTTTTCCTTTGCCATCTGAACGTCTTTCTCATTAACTTCTTTCTACAAGACAAATTAGTCTCTATAGTAATCTTTCACTTTCTCAAATTTGAGTGCTTCATTCTTCTCGGTGGCGATCTCGATGGTATACTTTTGATGCAAGATGCATATCTCCTTCATTGACAGATTATGATTTTCCATGGCCAATTTCCTTAGTTTAGTGTTTACCCTAGCAAGCTACTCTTGTTGTTGATGAATAAATTTTTGCATTTGGTCTTTTTGGGCATCAACATTTTGTAGGTGATGATTCTATGCCATCAATGCTACATTCTCTTGGTACATCTGATTCAAGTCCTTTCAGATTAAGTACATTTTAGCTTTTACTACAGATTATTTAAAGATGGCCATAATTGCCTCCTCCTCAGCCTTCTAAAATTGTTCTTAAAGTTATTTGATAGCTTCATCTCTTGTCATTGCTGGGTTGAGGATTGTTTGATCTGCAAGTTGGGCACAAATTTTGACAACCCTCATGACCAAGCATTGATTTTTCTCTTGAGCCATTTCTAGTTACTCCAAAATAATACATCTACACCTTGCATTCAACAGCTCCAACTAGGTTGTGATGATGTTCTCTAGAAGATCAAAGATGTATGGAGTCAATTGCCTAGTTCCTACTAGTCGTTTTAGCAACTTTTTATGTTGAGTTACATTCAGTTTTCCATTGACTATGCCTACGAACATCTACACATGTTGAAGTGTAGATATGTTTGGTATAAATGCTATGAGTGCATTCAATGCTTCTAATACATGTTTAGAAACTACGTCTATTATTCTCTCCTGCCCTTAATGCTACATCACCAAGACAGTTGCCTCTTCACCTTCCTCCAGCCTCACTGAGAAAGTGGCAACATTCCTAGAGATTTCTTGGAATAGATGGTGTGTTGTTAGTTACACCGTCACCTTTTGAGCATTAGGATTTGACCTTAAAGGTAGCTACATTCTTTTTATAGATAAAATTGGACCACCTCTATCCATTTGACTAACTGTTTGGGCCACCTCATTAAGATGACACATTGCTGGCTGGTACATAGATGGATCTAGCCTACTCATTTCTTCTTGTTGCTCTTGTTCACTCAGGAGCTATTCTTAGATTTTCCATAGATGCTCAATGGTTTCACAGGCCTCCGATGTTGTTTCTTGAGTGGGTGGTGGTGGTGGTAACTCCTCTAAGTGACTTGTTGTTGGTGTCTTATCTTTCATGATCTCGAACCATGAAGCCAAAGGAGTATGCCTAAGTGTGTCATTAAAGTAGTGAACAATGCTTGACTCTTGCAAAGTTTTCGGATGAGGCATGGAAATGGTAGGGTCTTCCTTCCACATTTTTTTTGAAACATTTATTAATCTCCAACTATAGTAGTTGTGGAAGGTTAACAGGGAATTTTTTGCTTAGAGCAGTGCATGCTTAGGTAGAGAAAGTACTTACCTTGCTTGGCCTCACTATTGGATTGAGGTGATAGGCCACAATCTTGAAGTAAATTCACTCCATTGGTGTGAGCACACCATACTCCTTATGATCTATCTTGTAGCAACATTGGGTCCACTCTTTCTTGGCATCAAGGTCACCTTATGTGGATAATTCTGCTAGCTCTATTCTAGTGTCAAGCAACCCAAGTGCCTATGTAATTGCTTCTATCGAGTAGGACACTTGAATATCCTTGATCTTGACTATGGACCTAGCTTTTGATTGTTCCAAAAAAGGTATGTCTCTCCCATGTACCACTCCCCATTGGTGTGATGATTGGCCACATGGGAGATGATCACAGTTAAGTCTTGACATCCTCTGGTGCTTTTTTCAAAAATGACCTAAAGTTGATCTCTTGAAGAATTTGATTATATTAAGGCAAACTTGAGTCAAAGTGACCTCAATCCTTGGTGTGGGATAGATCACTTCTTTTTGTTGCAATTGTATGGTAAGCACTTCTTCTTCTGAAATTTTTCAAAGAGATTTTACTTTGGGCTCCTCATGGAGAGGTCCCATTACATGGGTTGCCTTAGGTAGTTCTTAGCCTTGTTCTTCCTAGCCCCTTCTAGCTCTAGGTCATTTCTCCCATGGTTGTGAGGTTTCTCCTTCCTACAGACATTTTTTTGGGTGCCATCTATAATCAAAATAAAACCATGGATTAGTAATCATTGTGCAATCTTAAAATAATTAGGATACCTTATTTCTTAAGGATGGTTACTGTTGGCGACCATTTGGGATGCAACTGCCAACAAGTGTTCTCGAACAGGATTTAGGTGCCTGCTGGTCTCTGGCAACACCAGGGCCCAGATACCTCCAAATAAACTCAGTAGTTAATGTGAGTATGTGTGTGTGCTGTTGTGGCATGCGGTTGTGAAATATGAAATGATTGCGTTGTGTGTAAACTACAAATGACTTATCTTAAAGAAATTTAGCCAACTTTGCCAAGTACTATGAGTTGTTGAGAGTTCCTATTTTGTTCAATTGCCTAGTCTACGCAGTCCTTATAATACCTACTTGTAACAAATAAAATTTTGTAAAAACATTTGAGCACAACTCTGCGAATCTACTTCTAATTTTCCCCAGAGAAAGAGATAGTTCCACAAGAAAACTAGAAATAGAGCAAGATTC
>MNCI01000738.1:350571-429980 GCA_015680685.1 Gnetum montanum | reverse complement strand
CCCTGAAGCCTTTTTATAGGGTTCAAAGGTAGTTACATATTCAAAAATATCTTACCTAACTTCTCTCCCAAGTAACTTGCCCAACAAGTTAGGAGGTTACTTGCCCAACAAGTTAGGTAAGTTACAACAATTTTGGGTGGTTGTAACCACCATAGAGATAAAAATGCTACATCTGACAAGTGTCCCATTTAGTTGTCAAGTGGCCATTGTGGAGACAAAAAGGCTATAGTTGACAAGTGGCCTTGGTGGTGGTTATAAACATCATGGGATTAAGGCTAGGAATTTATAATTTTCACAAAAAAATTACCACTATAGAAAATAAAAGCTATGGTGGCCAAATGGTGTGTTCATATAACTATCCTATGAATTATTTTTAAATAAAACTATATACATAGTGAATACGTTTTGGCAATGACTCCGATAAATATAAGAAATGAATTGGCATCTAAGGCCTCATAGTGCTGGACCCATNTGGCAATGACTCCGATAAATATAAGAAATGAATTGGCATCTAAGGCTTCATAGTGCTGGACCCATATTTCATACACAATTACACTCTTCCAAGGTTTGGCACTGCTTAAAAATATGATCTCAACCTTTTCCATGGAAGCTTGGCCCCACTTCTAACCCCAACATAACATGCCGTTGAAAGCCCCCTTTCTCCTTAATATTTTTTTTAAACGCATTAGAAGCTACCGAAAAATCATCAACCACAAACTTTGCCATGTACGAAATTCAACCAAAAGACAAAGGATACACAGAATTCATAGAAGCCACAACGTCTTTGATTGTAAATGATTGTCATTGCTGCCTCTTACTAGAAAACCTTGGAGCGTCATTCCTTTGAATGTAGATTGCCACGGTTTTGAAGCTACCCAGAACACAGTTCACTTGTTCTTGGCTGATGGATTTTTGTTCTTATTTTTGATGCAGATTGGTCCACAGCAGAGAAGCGACGATGGCTGAGCAGGTGTTTAATGGTGGTGACAGTGCTGGATCTTGAGCTGAACGTCACAGATGAGGAGTGGATCTTCACTGTGGATGGCTTCCAGCCATTCGAGCCAGTTCTGTAGCTTCGGTAGGTCCAGGAAGTAATTGCGTTCCATAATTTTCTCAATTGCTGCAATGTACATGTCCTCATCTAGAACGCTTTGTGAGCTTTTGTGCTTCTTCAATGGTGATGCCTCTAGCAACAATCTGCTCTTGGAATCCACGCTTGCGGCGGCCGATGACGACTGCGAGGGATCTATGTGCCACGGTGAATGCCCTTGGGAGGCCAACATATTGTGAGATTGAAGTTAGGGTTTTGATATACTAGGGTTTCTAAAAATTGCAGAAACCTTCAAAGTTTTCTGAAATGCTTTGCTTGTTTCTTCTGGGTTGCCTTCTTTGTTCCTGTCATTGTCTCCGTTTTCTCCATGTGCCATTGCTTGGACGTAGATCGTTTGTCTGTCTGTGCAAAGTACAGGGATGAGGGTTTTGTGGCCTGCCCATATTTTCATGTTTGTGTTTTCAGGTTTGGTGTGATGGCGATGCAGATTTGCTGATTGGTGGATGGCTTTCATAGTGAGAAATGGCCAAAGTCCAACATTTCATTTTTTCCCAATCTCAGAAACATGAAACTGTCTTCTCTTTCTACGGATACATTCTAGGAGAACCACCAAATTATGATTCTTGAGCAAGTCATAAAATTAATCATTAAAAATTTGCATTGTAATTTTTGGTCATGATACCAAGATGGATAATTCCCTGTAAATGTAGCTACAATATCTAGCATATGCCATTCCAACTTCATGGTCAGTTAACTGTTGCAGAATTCTTCATGGGAAAGAGCATAATCCTCCTTGAATAGTTTCATTTTATTAGGATTCTGTACCTTACCATTCTCAAATAAGTCCACTTGTTCCATGAAATGGCCAAAATGCGCCAACAGTTACGCTTTGGCTAAGTTGTGATTATGGCTGATTTAACTGATTCAAGTATGATTTATTTATGTATTTTTATTAATAAATCATCTTGAAGGTTGTTAGAAGGGTTAACTTGTGAAAAAGTTGATGTTTATATATGGTTAAGGTTATTAATCCTTGGGGGAGTTAGGAAAATTTTCAAAAAGTTTCATCAATTCTTGCCTTCGGTTTTTGGCCCCCACAATAAAGATCTTACCTTCGGTAAGTGTAGGATTGAAAAATGGAGTGGTTTGGATAAATGGTTGGGAAGTTATGACCTTTGGAAAGTTTTAGGCTCTAAAAAATTTCAAAAACTTCCCTTGTGTTATGAGAAAATGGCAAAAAATTGCAAAGTATCAGATGGTATATATAGGGTTTTTGCAATGCATCGAAAAGGCCTAGTCAATTGGGCCTCATTGACTAGGGTGGATGCATCGATGGGGTGTCAATGAGAGAATCGTTAACCATTGTAGTCAAACTTGCAAAATATGAAGATTTTTTGAGTGAAATTGATGTCAAATGAAAGCTTAAAAGACCACGAATACTATGAAAACATGAAAAGAGGGCATTGAAGATTATAATTTTGAAAAAATGGAGAAATATTTGTTTAGTGGATGAATGAAATGAAAGATTAAGGAGCATTAAGCAATATACATAATGGAAAATGTGACAGGTAGGATTGTAATGATGTCAAAGGTAAGGAACCTTAATCAACCAGTCCAAGAGCTATGCAAGTGGATCCTCCCCATAGCAAGCTCATGCCCTTTTTACCCTTACATAACCTCAACTAAGGAGTTCATGGGTCCCAAATTAAATTTAATGGCATGAAAAGTTAAGGACCAACTTGATAGAATCTACTCAAGAATCCCAAAACATTAGACGAAGACATAGAACATAACATAGGACTTGGTATTAAGGTGAGTTATGGCAGCATGGATGGATGATAGAGAAGGTGGAATGGAGTTCCTAATTGGGGTCATAAGAGGTCTCTTGAGGAATTTATGTCTAAAATGACTTGAGAAGTTTCATCTTTAGCCTAGACCAAAACCATCTGCTTTTAGTGAGTTTGCATCATCACTTCAAGACTAATCCACCCACTTGAGATACAAGAATGCCTCCACAAAACAACCACCATTTCACAAAGAGAAGAAAAGAGAAGTAGGAAGTCAAAGAGAGGACCTTAGTTAGAGGGGACCTTTAGGGATAAGTGCATGCTATTCAAGTTCCATAACCAGTGCTTGTAGCCCATTTTATTTGTCTAAGGGATGTGCTTTGAATTTCCATCAGTTATTATTATTTTTGAAATGGGAACCACACCATGCGAGGACTTATTTATGTTAAAGGGGAGTGCTTTGAATTCCCATCATTTTTTTTGAAATGGAAACCATAGCATGCAATGACGTTATTTGACTTCCTATTAGTGGTTGGTGTGGAATGGTAAGAAGTCCATGAATGACACTTAAGCACTTAAGAAAGTAGAAGAGTATAAAGAGTATTGAGTCCCCTTGAATTCACACCCTTTACAAACTTTGAATCCTTCCTAATTCTAGAACTACCAAGGTCACCAATTGATTAAAAGTTTCTTTAATGCAAAGGGACCTCAAATTCCCAAGAAAAGAGAAAAAAATAACCATAGAGTTCATCGGATGGGCAGATTTCATGGACTCATTGCATGTTCCATAAAAAATAAACCATGTCAAAGTCATCAGACATCATAATTCAAAAATAAAAACTAGACATCGACAATCACACATTGAGCACAAGCCATTATTAGTAAATAGCAAAAATAGCACTATGTCCTATGATAATAGAGAACTTTTATTAGAAAAAATGAGAAAGTATCATACTTGAATAAAAAAAATAAAGTAAAATATCTATAAGTAAATATAAAATAGTTAAGAAGGTTCAAACGTACTTAAGATGGTGTAAAAATTGAAAATGTGAAAAAGAAAAATTGTGAAAAATAGAAAGGCAGAAAAACTAAGAAGCTAATTTGATGGTTAGCATGGATGACTGTCTCCCCCACGACTAAGTTAGAAGGAGAAAATCCAAAAAGTAGAACGTGGTTGTCCATCCATTAAGGCAGTAGTTACACTAGCCTACTTTGGTTCTAGGAAAGGCTTTACTTATTGGATGTTAACCAACTACTTTTTATTTCTGCTATCAGGCTTGTAGATTATCATAGTCCCAAAGGGAAGGGTATGATCAATTACATAAGGTCCCTCCCACAATGTTTGGAACTTTATCTTTTGGGATACATGTGTGGGGTTCCAGTAGAGGACCTTATCTCTTGGTTGAAGTTTTACTTTCCTAATTCTAAGGTCATGATGTTGCTTGCTAAATCCCTTGTTCACCTCATTCAAAGATAGGGCTACCAATCAATTTTCATCCAACACATTTAGGCTGATCAATCTTTCCTTCTGTGCTAGACTTAGGTCAAAGTATAGATCATAAGCCATTGAGAGTGTATGGAGATTGGATTAAATAGGGAGTTTTGGAAGTTTTCTGTACACTAACTCATATGGACAATAGCCAATAGGAAGTTTCCATGTTGAATGATAAGCCCAGAGAGCATCATTAAGTTTTGTACTCCAATCCTTCCTATATTTGCTAATGGTTTCCATTATTATTTTTGTAATCTCCTGGTTGGTTGCCTCTACCTGACCATTAGCTTAGGGGTGGTAATTTATTATTAATTTATGTTCTAACCCTAAGCATTACATTAATTTTCTAAATGTGGCACCGATGAAATGAGTTCCATTATCAAAAACTAGTGAACATGGCATCCCAAATCTATTCACAATATTTTGTTATATAAATTTGGCAGTAGTGGATGATGTATAATTAATAACAGCTATCGCTTATGCCCATTTTGTATAGTAGTCAACTACTACTATAATATATTCCTTTCTGTTGGACATGGGTGTGATGGGACCCATGAAGTCAATGTCCCATATATCAAAAGGTTCTAGTAGTTGAATCCACTATTAAGGACCTTCCATGTGAGCAGTCATCCCCCTGCCATGTTGACAACATTTACAAGACTTGATGGACTAGTGGGCTTCCCTAAAGATTGTAGGCCAATAGTATCCTACCATTAGGATTTTTATGGCTATGCATTTCCTTGCATAGTGGCCTTTGCAAGGTCCTTCGTGAGCATCTTAGAGAATGCGTAGTTGATCTTCATCAAGAACACACCAACGAATTAGGCCATTAGCACACGGCTTGTAAAGGTGTCTATTGATTTCCATGAAATATTTGGCTTGATGAAGAAATTATTGCTTCTTTCTAAAATCCAAGTGTTATGGTGTATGTTGAGTGAAAAGATATGTGAGGATGCCATTATATCATGTTTCTTTCTTAAGCATTTGTTCAGTTATTTCTCCTATAAAGAGGAGTTCATTTAGAAATTGATTAGAGAGCAGGCTTTCTTCCTCTTTATTATCCATCTTAAGTGAGGAAGGTGGTTAGTGATCACATTCTCAATCCCTGTTTGATCTACCATAGTGAGATTGAATTTTTGCAAGATCACAAGCCACTATATGACATGGGGGCTAATTGTTGACTTATTCATGAGGAAGTAGATTGCATTGTGGTCTGTATGTACAAATACTTTGTAACCAAGCACATAGTGCCTGAACTTTTCTAGCACATACACCACTACCATTAGTCCTTTCTCCATGGTGGTGTAATTTAACTATGCTCCCACAATGCTTTGGCTTATGCAGTGGATATAATATGGATGTTTCTTATCATCCATATCCATGATCATAGCTCCCAAGATGTAGTTAGATGCATCTGTCATAATATGAAAAGTTTTGGACTAGTTTGGTGTTTGTAGGATCGGTGTTTCTATGAGTTTTTTCTTTAAATGTTGGAATGAGTGTTCACATTCCTTGGTCCAGATGAAAGGTGCATTTTTCTTTGTAATCTCTATTAGTGGCTTTGTGATCTTAGAGAAATTCTCTATGAATCGCCAATAGTAGCTAGTTTATCCAAGGAATGACTAGACATCGTTAACAATCTCTGGTTCATGTGTTATTTCTTAGATGATCCTTATTTTTTTTGGGTCGACCTCAATCTCTTTCTGTGAAGTTCGGTGCCATAGCACAATGCCTTCTTGGACCATGAGATGGCTTTTTTTCCAATTGAGCCATAAGTTTGTTTCTACACATCTCTTAAGTACTTGCTCTAGGTGGTCCAAGGTTTCCTCAAAGGTAGCTCCATAGGTGGAAAATTCATCCATGAAGACTTCAACACCACTACAATGTATTATTTAAAGATACTAAAAACCAAGTGTTAAAATGTTGCAGGAAAATTGCATAGATCAAATGGCATCTTACAATATGCAAAAGTTCCCCAAGGAGTTTTGATTGTTGTCTTGGATTAATCTTTAGGTGCAATTTGGATTTGGTTATGGACACTATAACTATCTAAGAAGCTATAATAAAAATTCCCAGATATGGTATCTAACACTTGATCTACAAATGGAAAAGGAAAGTAATCTTTAAATGTTACCATATTCAATAGCTTGAAGTCAATGAAGACCCATCATTTGCCATCCTTCTTTGGTACAATTACGAGTGGGCTAACCCACTCACTATTTGCAATTGAATAGATGAACCCGAACTTGAGGGATTGCTCAATTTTCTCTTTGACAATTTGCTTCAATTTGGTGTCTAGCTACCTCTGCAGTTACCTTCTAGGCTTCATGGCCAGGTCAGTGTAAATGCAATGTTGGCATATCCTTGGATCAATTTCTGTTAGCCCTAGATATGACCAAGCAAAGAATATTGACCATTTATTCATTACCTTCAAGAACTTTTCTTTCTATTCAAGAGAAATTTTGGCATTAATTATGATCGATTTACCATTCTTTAGAAATGCATACTCCATACCAACTAGTAAAGTGTTTAGGTCTAAGGGCTACTACTACTTGAAGTGATCAAGGATTTGCAGCTCTTCCCAATAGGTATCATTATCTTCATCAGAGGGTCAGGAATGAACTTGTTCAATTTTGTCCAAGATTTCAACATATGCACATGCTATGCTCTCAATTAGCTCCACACATATTGTGCTACTATCTGAATTAGCTATTAGCCACTAGGTATCCTCTTGCTTTGTGGATGCTATGTACAAACACCTTTGAATATTGATCTTTTACACACATTGATTGCATGCCTTAATGTATGTGCTTTTGATGGATTAAAAATTTTGCATGCAATTACAATTGTTATTACTATATGCAATGTATGGAACATGCTTCTTCTCAATTTTTCCTAGCTCATTTTCCTTGAATATTTCTAAAGATAGGTCCCTTATACCCATTCTTGTGTTGACTTTGCTTAACCAAGATTTTTCCATGATCATAGGAAAATATTTTTTGTAGTTGTCCACCTTGATTACTAGAAAATTAGTAGGATAGGACCACCTCCAAACTATGATCACAATGTCCTCTACTAATCCCAAAGGGATAGTAATATATTGATCTACTAATTCTAGATGAATGTTACTCTTCTTGAGAGTTGGTAGGTTCCTGGCCTTGTACATGTCATGGAAAATGAGGTTAACTCTAGAACCAAAGTTAAGAAGAGCTTTGCATGGCTCTTATCCAACGATTTGTAGATAAATAAGGGGACTTCTTGGGTTAGATCTTTTTGTAGGATGATTGCCAACCTTGATCTAGTTAGAAATAGCATGAGTTAGCATTATAGTGCAGATCTAAGGTGGCACTTGGTTTGAAGGGTACTTGAAAGTATTTGACGTAGAGGATGAGGATGATGGAGATGTAGGATGATCAGCCAGAGTAGGTTGTGAGGGCTGGAGAGGATTGTTGGGTGAAAAGAAAGATCTTTTTCATGATCCATTATCCAAACTACTCAACTAAAAAACTAGTTATGAGTGTATAGCCCTTGTAGCATTTCATTGTTATGGTAGTGGAGGAATCTTACTTTGGATGGATGGAGCAAGAGGTAATTGGGTTAAAAGTGGAGGTTTATGTGCAGAGAGATGTGAAGGATGATATGGATATGGATATGGGTTTTTTCCTTGAGTAGATGGTGAATGTGTGCAATGATACTCTAGAGGATAATAGTGATGCTAGAATGATGTATGACTTGTAGAACTTCTAGGGGAGACAAGCTACTGAACATAGTACCCGTATGGATTTGGTTGCCTGTAAGGGTACTACTACCTTGGTGGTTGCATTCCCCATGATTGTGGTTGGTACCACTATTGGTATTGTTCATAATGTTGTGGAGGAGTCCCACTTGGGTAGTAAGCTTATTGTTACTAGTGGAATTATCTTGGAGTACCTTGAGGATAAGGTAATCATCTTGGTGCTTGCCTACATGCTAGGTGACGATTCAATGTGTACATCCTTGACTCTTATAAGTGTGACACTATAGGGCAGCATCCCTTTGGATGTTTGTATTGGCAAATGTCACATTCAGTTTCATCATCAGAGTTAGACTCCACAGCATCCTCTACTATAGTAGCTTTGCCCTTACCTCTTTGACAGGCACGTTCAGCTACTTTTTACCTTCTATAATTATGATCACTATTTTGCTCTTTGGATTCTTTAGCAATGTTCAAAGTGGTTTGAAATTTTTTATTCAAAGAGTCCCATAATTTGTCAACCTTGGCCAAAATATCAAAAATATATTTTTGGATAGGCAAGGTCTTTCTGTTCACCACTTCATCAAGTGGTGATTCCTCCTCATCATAAAATCGAACTTCTCATTTTCTGATAAATGAATCTTTGTTATACTCTTTAGCACTTTCCCTTTTTTGTAGCTCACCTTCTTTTTTTTTCTACCTACTCAATTAGCCTTTGGATCTGACAAGCTCTCAATTCAGACAATCTTCCTTGGGAATACATCCCAAGGGTTCTTTTAGTTTCTACTCCAAGCCCATCTATGATGTGGCAAAGTTGCTCGCTTTGAGAATAACAGTGGCTAGGGCATCGGTGTAAGAGTGAATAGTATTAGCCCATTGTGACATCCAAGAGTTCATGTGTTCCTTGTCTCTAGCCTTGGATTTTCCTTCTCAAATTAGACACTCTAGAGTACATTTGATATTTGTCATTAAATAGCCCTAACATGGTACTCCATTTGTGGATAGATTCCAGCTCTAAGGATCAATACCAACTTTCAAATTCCTTAATAAGTGTCCTTGGGAAAAGCTTGAGTTTCTGCCACTCATTCTCTATGTTCTGTAAGGAATAGGTATCTCGAAAAGCTTGTAGATGTGTTTACAGATCAAAGTTGTATCCCCCATTAAATCTTGGGATATTGTTCATGTCTAAGCACTTGATTTGACTGTCCTTCATATGCTTGGTTGGGATTTTCACTACCTCTGTAATGTTGAACATACTTTAAGTCACCAATAATGGTTCATCATCATTGCTATGTCAATGACACCAATTATGGTTTTAGCCATCCCTTCAATTTTGGTGGCCTTCATGATCATTGTTATCTTGGTGATCACCTTCATCATGGTTGTTTGAACACCAGCTTTCATGAGAACCATCAAATGAAGAGGAATGCTTGGAATTAGATGAAGAGAAAGGTGGACTGCCACCATCACCATAGTGTCTACCATCACTCTTATGCGTATTATGATCACCATTCTTAGATCCCTTGCTATTGTAATACTTGCCAGTGTCCCTACCTTGATTGTTACTTTTTCCTAAACCCAATTTATGGATAGTGGATCGTAGGTTCAAGTTCACATCCTTACCATCTATAATAGGGGGTGGAGAATCTTCATGTTGAGAACCTTTAGTAGGAGGATCCTCAATGTCATCTTGATTTAGTAGAAACAAGGGGTTGATGTAATGTGTCACCTTTGTAGCTTCATGGAGTTTCTCCTAACGTTGATCTTGTTTGTGTTATGTTTTAGTGGGATAGTAGTTTTGAGTGTCATATCCATCCATAACATATTCTTTGTGAAGATTTTCTATGCCCAACTTCATAAGGATCTTGAAAAGCATCCTAGGAATATATCTATTAGGGGGCAAGATGACATTGCCCTCCATATCATGCCATCATAGCTATTCATCCTGATGTAGGATGAAGGTGGAATTTGACACAAACTCATCTAAATTAGTGTATACGACCTTGCATTCTTGTGGGACTGGTGGTTTGGTATCCTTGTGCTTGTGAGAAGAAGAAGACATTTTGGAAAACAAAATAAAATTATCAGTGTGCTTTTATAATTCTATGTATAGTGGTAATGATATTGACCTTGAGGTTTGTAGAATGATATTAATGGTATTCAGTTAGATCTAAATAACACACGTTCCACAAACAAAGTCTTTAGTAACAACACCAATGATGAATGGTAAGGTACCCCTACGTCCAACCATATGAATCATGAAGTGTTCATGTGTGATTTGGTCAAATTTTTCAGACTTTATCATTTTCAATGCACTAGTCCTTTAGCAAGTGAATCTAGCCTTAAGGTCAATTGTTGTCTTCCCAATTACACTTGTGACATTCGTTGGTATGGTTAAGTGTAAGTGAGGCATCCAATTTTTATCATTTTTTATTTTATAGTTTGGTGCTCAAGATGTAGATAAAATGAATTTGATTAACTAATCTAAATTAACTAATTAATTATCATCTAACTAATCCTAACATAAGCATCTGATCCCACTTTCTGTTCATATCCTAAACCCACGTATCCACTACTGGGTAAGCATGAGCTACACTATTAGGTGTACCAAGCAATAACACTACTAGGATTACCAAGCGAATATGTGTTACACTCAAAGTGGTCATACTTATGTGTGTAATCTATCTCACTTAATTGCCTCATTAACATAATAACTGGGAAATATTTAATAGCTAATTGAAACCATTTAATAAATAATTAGAAATAGTAAATGCATAAATAAAATAGCTAATCCATCTAAAGTGTTGCAAGGTTCATTAGAAAGCTCATCTTTATTGCCACACACTATCGTGGTCAGGTACAACAATGCTCGAATAAAGATTTGTACACTCAATGACTCCTGCTGTGGGCACTCAGGGGAAAAATTTTAATTTTCAAATGGAAAAAATGTAAGAGTGTCACTACAACTACTATCTCTACTTCCTATAAATGCAGCTGCAAGTATGTATTTATAGCTGACTACAGGCCACATCAATAAGGTTTCATTGATGCAATTGACAAAACGTGACTCATCAGCTTAACTTATTACAAGATTCTTAATAATCCTAATTTTATGAAATATATGACTTCTAAGAATTTCATTCTTTCTTCATTCACAACCTTGAATATCACACTCTTTGATGTAACACAAGTTTACCATTATAGAGTATCATAGTATAATATATAAAATACCTCTCTTCATTAACTAGGAATCCATTAAGCATATAGACTCTCAGTGAATTACAACACTATAGATACATAATTAATTTTTGATTATATAGTTAAAGAATAATATATGTAGCATTATTTATGATAAAAACGTTATCAAAAATTCTAAATAATTAAATGACATATTAAAAAAGACCTCATTGTATAGCTTTTTTTATTTGTGATCCTCTATGTACATCCACCTTAGTTATACTCATTAATCATTAGTGTGTTATATTAAATAAAAAATAATTGAATAAATGACACATCAATGATAGAAGCACAGAGTAATAATAATACATCTTAAAGATACTATTCATAGAGATCACTGTGACATCCGAAAATGTCAGTGGCTAGAACATCGAGAGGTCACTGGGCATACAACCTAACCTCAAATTCATGCTAGGGCCGTGATGGAGAAAATGGAAACGGGGTATCTTGAATGGTCTAGTTGATCAGACAGAGACTTATATGGTGTTAAAATAACTATGTGTGAAAAGGGTTTATACTATGTGACATGCGGGCATCGAGTCTGGGTAAAATAGAGCATAGCAGGGTGTCCCAGCCTAAGAACTGTGACATGAACGTGAAAATATGTATGAAAAAGTGAGAAAATACAAGCATTATGCTAAATGCCAAAGAGAAATGCTTAATAAATGCAATAGAATTTGAGAACAACAGTGCACCGTCCCAAAAGAGGGAGCATAGCTAATTCACAAAGGTATACACAGTGTACAATAGATGTAGTGGGAGCACAATCATAGCCTCAGTGGTGTTAGGCTATGAAGTTTGGTGCTCACTATGTTGAACTGTGCTTACAAGGTTGGTAGCCACAGTGTACCATGTGATGTTCTACAATGTTGCATTGGGGATATAATGTAATGTGCGGTGTAGTTGTGCCTCTCTGTCAGTGTGGTGTGCTTTGGGTCTTGTTCACCCATGGAGGTAGCTGCCAAGATGCCAAAGTGCCAAATTCCAAATGGAAGTGCCAACTACCTCCTTGGTCAAAAATGAAACTCAACCACCCCCATTTTCTCCTCTCCTAAAAAATTACAGCATGGAGGTATTTATAGGGCTAGGGTTAGCCCAAAATTTGGATCAGATGTCATCTGGGAGGTGCTACACTCATCCCATGTTACACGCAGAACATGGAGTGTTGTTTGCTAGGCTCATCCTGTGTTACGTGCAAGACATGGGATATTGTTTGCTATGCTTGTCCCATGTTACGTGTGGGACATGGAACACTATCTACTATGATTGTCCCATGTTACATGCAGGACATGGGACACTGGCTACTGGGCTTATCTCGTGTTATGTGTAGGACATGGTATGTTGTCTACTGGGCTCATTCCATGTTACGTGCAGGACACAAGACACTATCTGCTACACTGGATAGGTGTGCCAGGTTGCATAGCTTGACAATTGTGCTATGCTATGTTACGCTACACTACGCTACATAGCTTGATAGGTGCTACACTGTGCTACGCTATGCAATGTGATTGGGTGCTACGCTGCGCTATGCTACATAGTGTGACATGGTGCTACACTACACTATGCTGCACAATGTGACAAGGTGCTATGCTGCACTATGCTATGCAGTGTGAGATGATGCTATGTTATGCTATGGTACACAGTGTGACAAGGTGCTACATTGTGCTATGTTGAATAATGTGACATCTAAATTTGTAGAAAGTTCTATCATTCTAACACTTAGAAAAAGTTTTGCAAATCTAGTAGTTGGAGCTAACTACAGTCAAAACTTGGAAAAATATGGGCAAAGTGCCACCATTCTGACACTTAGCCAAATTTGCAATCAAGATGCTAAGACCTAAAATTTTGTGGTGTTTCAATGGCCCCTCTTTGTTGACATCTGGAGGAGTGGCCCGAGAGATGTTGACAAAGAATTACAAAACACCATAGCAGATATGCCATCAACATCACTCATTAGTAGAAGATCGAATGTTGTTTTACCATGCTCAAGAGTGCTATGAGAATAAGGGTATGCTGAGGGACAAGGGGTATAGGTAATGATAGGGAGATTAAATTTAAATGGTGGATCATGATGTAAGATGCAAATTCAGCATGGCTGATAGTGACCATGGCATGAAGTGGTTTGCCCTTGAAACATTGACCTTTAGTTAGAGTGCTTATGAGAGCATCAAAGTCAATCTAAGGCTGGGCCAGTTACAAAGTTGTACCATTGTCAATCTTCTTGGGGATGTGCTTTTCCCCATTCTCTTTTTTTAACCTTCTTTGGGTTTAGCTTACTACTGAATGCTAGTTGCAAGTTGGCCATTGAGTAGATGGGCTTTTCTTTGATGCAAGCACATTGCATTTGTAGGACAAGTGTTTCATCCCTGGGATGAGTTGTGTTACATCTATTTAGGGCTTTGACCAGTCCACAAAGGCTCCCCATGGGATGAGTTACGTTACATCCATCATGAGTTTAGTAGTTGATGTGAAGAGAATGCCATGTGTGTCACAATGCATATGCTAGAGGGATGTGAAATCATGAGTATGTGAAGGATGAGAGGATATTGGGATGAAGGAGTGGATGTGTGTAGGTTGTAAAAAGGATGAGGAGGATGTGGACTCATGAATGGCTTAACTAGTCTAATCATGCACATCAGAGTAATGTGGTGACTTGCTGCTCCAATGAGATCCATCTCTACATGACCACCTTGGAGGCTTCATCTTGCAAACATAACTACGAGAAGACAAGAAAACCACATAACATGAAATGCAAGTGTAAATGCTAGATGTGAAGATGCTGCATATGCTAGATGAGAAGATTTTGTAAATGTGTCAAATGCTATGCCAGTTGCAAGTGCTTAGGAAGTCAGTGAAAGTGCCAAGGAAACAATGCTGTGAGTCGTTTGAAGGTCACACTAATGGCTGGTGCTCCAAAAATTAGTAGAATGGTGAGAGGAGATGATGCTGCAAGTGCCCTAAGGGTTTCACCAATGGCAGGTGCTCGAATCAAATTAGCAACATGCTAGTTTAAAGTCTTGGTAGATTGTGAACACAATTTAAAGTCTTGACAGATCGTGATGTGCTAGTTTATAGTCTTAGCAGACTGTTGGATGCTAGTTTAATGTCATAGTGGATAGTGGATGTTGTGCTAGTTTAACATCATGACTAAAAGATGAGTTGGTATGCCAGTTTAACATCATGACCCAAGGATGAGCTTTTGTGCTAGTTTAACATCATGACCCAAGGACGAACTGCTGTGCTAGTTTATAGTCATAGAGGAATAATGCTTACCTTGCTTGTATAAGGTGTGATGTTGCATGTGTAGTCATGCTATGTTCCTAAAAGATCTTGCAAAAATCAACTAGAAAAACAACATCAAGTGGCAACTGTTGTAAATAGAGTTAAAATGGATGAATGAAAGGAAAGAAATGCAAAAAGTAATAATTTTAGGCCATTTCAGGTCGTGGGCTAGTTTAAGTCCTTTTTAGGCCATGTGTTTTTGTAGTTTTATGTTTTTTTTTATGTTTTTCAAATGCAATGTATAAACTAAGTTGACGCATGCATAGAAAAGTAGAAATGCGTAAACAAAGAAAAATGCATGATCTAAGTGAGCCAGAAAAATGTAAATGCGTACGCTAGTGTGATGTAAAAAAAATTCAAAATTGCATGGCAAGTGGAGGAAAAGGGTAGGTGGGCACCTAGCACATTTTTGGCCAAGGAAAAGTCTTGGTCATGTAGTTTCTTCCTAACCTAGCATGGATTACAGAGTGTGCAAGGCTTTGGATATTTTAGAAGGTTGTTGGCTTTAACCACTCATTTAGGTGTGTTAGCCTTAGGTGCTATGTTGGTTGCCGTAAGTGTACCACCAAGAAACTCTTCTTCCAAAACTTACACCATGTCTATGTCATGGATAGTTGAAGAGGGAGTGTTATCACCATGGATGCTAACTTGACCACCTTCGTAAGGAAGGTGGATTTCTTGGTGGATGGGAGAGGGGATGACCCTTAGTTGGGCTAGCCAAGGCCTGCCTAGAATCATGTTGAAACCTAGCATCTCCTCTATGATAGTGAAATCTACACTAGGGTAGAATTGCTCTCTTGACACAAAGGCTAAGTTGATTGTACCCATGATTGTGACACATGATCCATTGAAGGATTTTAGACACATGGTTGTGGTTGGCTTGATTTCATTTGCTAAGCCTAGCTTATCGATGACAAAGTACAAGAATATTTTTGTTTCTACACCATCATTGACATGCACTCTGTAGATGGTGGACTACCCAACATGTATGCTAATGGATAGTGGAGCTATAGTGACATCCCCTCATTCAAGGTTGACTTTGATTGCATCATCATGAAAGGATAGAGATGTTGAATCCAATTCTTGTGGTGTAGGGGGCAACATCGTTGCATGGATGGATGCCTCATCTGCAGGGATGTCCTTCGTAATAGGAATGGATGCCAAGATTCGGGCTAATGCTTGGTAGTGAGTAGATGAGCTCATGACTAGGTCATACAAGCTCAACATTGTGTTCTTTTTCTTGAGCATTTGTTTTACTTGGGTCAGTGTAGCTACAAAGTCCTTGTCATTGGCTGTTATGTTGGCTTGGATTTCCTCCATATGGCTTGAGAGAAAGATTTCTCATGGAGGGGAATCAGGCTTGGTTTTCTTGGTCTACTTGGGGGTAGGGATCCCAATTTTTGGCTATTTTTTGTTGATTATAGCCTTTTCTTTAGCTATAGGGGTTACGAGATGCTCACTCATCCTCTTATGTTGCCATTTGGTAGGCCTACCTAGGTTACTAGTGGGATCAACCCTTGAAGGAGGAGGGATTGAGATGTTGTCCATTGTTGGGCTTTGGGTAGGTGAGGGGCCATCATGCTGGGTGGCTTAGGAGTTGTTTTAGGATTTTTTGTGTGACCAACTCATTATGGCACCTTGATAATGAATGGTTGCTTAGTAGTTGTTGTTGCTGTATCATGCTAGTTTAATGTCTTAGCAGACGATTAGTGTGGGACCTTGACCACAAAGGGTGTTTTGGATGCTAGAGGTGGTACTTTGATAACAAAGGGAGGCCTTTTGTTTGTGGAGGCCAAGGGGATCCTTACCTTGCTAGGAGGAACATGGATCATAAAAGGTTATTGCACAGGTTTAGACTTGCTAGCTATGCTAATGGAATTTATGACATAGGAGGCATCGTTTATGCTGGATTGATTCACCATGTCAAGTACTAGTTGGCCCCATTCTATCATTCTTTGAAGGTCATCCTGCAAAGCATGATAGTAGTCCATACTATGATCGGACAACTGGTGGTAATGATAGTATTGGTCTAGCTTGAAGTGTCGTGGAACTAGGGGCTTGTTTGGTATTGCTGAAGCAGGGTTCCTTAGTAGTTTGTAGTACCTATCATGTTTTTGGTAAGCAATATTTGATACATGTTTGTATTATATTTGCCCAAATTTTAGGAGTTGCTCCAGTAGTTCAAAGGGTTCCATTGGTAGTGGTGTATACTTTGAGTGGTCCTTACGCTAAAAGTTGGGCCTTGGGGTGGCCCTTGTTGATGTAGGTGAGTTGATACTAGAGTTGGAGATTTTGTCAGCTAGGGCATTAGGCTATTTAGCTATTGGGCCCTAGTTGGTTACTTTTGTGCTTACGACCATTGTTGCCACTATTTTTTTTTCTTGCAAGCATGTTGGTTTCTGTAGGTCATGTAGGATGGGTTATTACTAGCTTGCATTGCTTCCTCTATGCCTTTTGTTTGGGCAAAGGCTTGGCTAAGAGACTTTGGGGCTAGATAATAAAGTTTGGACTTGATGAAGTCATTCAATGCACCTTTGAAGGTGGCTAATAGATGTGTCTCTACTAGGAGTTCATGCAGTTCACTCAATGCAGCATTCCAACATTGAAGGAATTTTGACACAAGTTCTAAAGGCCCTTGCTTAACCTACATGAGTTGGTTGAGGGTTGCTTTAGGCTTTAGGTTGTACTTGAAGCATGTCACAAACTGGCTTATGAGATCCTCCAAAGAGGAGATCGAGGCCTTGGGTAGCATGCGATACCAGTCTGAGGCCTTGCTAGTGAGTGACATGGGAAACACATGCATGATGGCATGTGGCCAAGCTTGAAGGAGTAGGCACTCAAATCGAAATGTGACCAAGTGTGCATTGGGGTCTCCTTCACCATTATACTTGGTGAATTGAGGTAGTTGGACCCTATTTGGAAGAGTTAAGGGGTGGTATCGTAGGACTTATGGGGTTATCTCGGTAGAAGTCCACCACCTTGAAGATGTCAGAGGAGGTAACCTTGAGTCGATTGATCTCCTCCGTCACACTTTGGATCACCTGGAATGCTTGATCCAAGCTTAAGGATGTGCCAGTTGGTTGCATTAGCTGGGCTTGTGTTGGTTGCATAGCATAGAGTCAAATTGTTGTTTGTGGAGGTTTCTAGTTTAACATTGTAGCAGATGGTTGTCGCCAGTTTAATGTCATAGTGAATGGTTGTTACTAGTTTAATGTCATAGCATATGGGTTTAGTTGATGTGTTGGCTGAGCAATGGGTGCGGTGATCAAAGCAGGCCACACATGAGTCGGTTGGATGGACACCACAGATGCCAATGAGATAAGAAGAATGTAGGATACTTGAGTTGTCTAGGGCTGGGAGGTGGCCCCTGCATGAGCATAGTGTTTGGAAAATGCATTAGTTACTTGAAAGGAAGGCTGAATAGGCATGGTCACCATCTCGAAGAGGATGGGTGGACTAAACTGAGGAGTGCCTATACTAGGGAGTGGTCATTGGAAGATGATGTAGAGGGGGCCCTCGCGCTCATAGTGGGCCTCGAACTCATCTTCTTCATTCTATGAGGCTTCCTCATAGGTTGTCCTTACATCATGCTTATTTGCACAAATGAGTTGGGACAAAAAGTGGTGGTAGGACTCCATGAGTGGGATTATGTTAAAAAAGGAGGGATTGTACTCCCGTACGTTTCAGTGGACTCGTTCATAGTCCTGTTTTTCCTTCAAATCAAGGCAATCCACTGGTAGTCCTACTTGGATTTTGGCACAAAAAAATTATATTTTTCATAGCTTAGTGCATCACTCTTTGGTTGGATTGTGGTATCAAACATGTTAGACATTTATGTGGAAGGTTGACTTGGATTCATACTCATAGATTGAGTTGTGAGAGTTGCAGTTTGTAGAAAATGGCTAACTTTGAAAATTGTAGAAAAAGAATAAGTCTATTGGTAGTAGAAAAATGTAGGAAAATGGTTAACTGTAAAAATATAGAAAAAATGCTAAGTATAAAAATGTAGAAAAAATTCTAAGTATGAAAACTATGAAAAATGGCCAACTCTAGTGCTACACTTGCTACACTGGAGCTTGGTACGGTCGCTATGCTGGAGCTTGCTGAAAAGCTAGTTTTCTTCACTGTTACTCTTACTACACTGAGGGAAACTGCTACATTGATAGAGCCACTACACTATATAGAACGTAGACAGCGTCACACAGTAGACAGGTAGCGTAACATAGTAGATAGTTTGGAAACCACTACACTAACAGGGTCGCTATGCTACACAAGACGCAGGCAGTGTAATGTAGTAGACAAGTAATGTAACAAAGTAAATAGTTTGGGAATGGCTACACTGATAAGGCCACTAAACTACATAGGACGTAGGCAGCGTAACATAGTAGATAGGCAATGTAACATAGTAGATAGGCAATGTAACATAGTAGACAGTTTAGGGCTTTTGTCCTATAGGGTTCTAGAGGAACCATCATGATGACCAATTTGCACCACTTGGTGTGTAGACAACCACAGGGGTGTCATGTCTACACTAGCAGGCTACTGGTGATAGGGTATAGACAACATGCAGGATTACTCGTGACACATGTAAGAGACAAAAAATTTTATGCCCTCCTTCTAGCACCAAAAACTGTGATGTCCAAAAATGTCGGTGGATGGAACACCAAGAGGTCATCAGGCATACAACCTAACTCTGAATCTATGCAAGGATAGTGTTGGAGGAAATGGAAACAGGGTGCCCTGAATGGTTTGGTCAATCAGACAAGGACTTATATGTGTTAAAACAACTATGTGTAAAAAGGGTTTATATTACGTTACGCGCGGGCATTGGGTTTGGGTAAGCTAGAGTGTAGTAGGGTCTCTTGGACTGAGAACTATGATGTGAACATGTAAATATGTATGAAAAGGTGAGAAAATACAAACATTACACTAAATGCCAAAGAGAAATGCTTAAGAAATGCATCAGAATTTGAGAACAGTAGTGCACTGCCCCAAAAGAGGGAGTGTAGCTAATTCATCAAGGTATACATAGTGTACAATAGGTGCAGTGGGAGCATAGTCATAGCCTCAGTGGTGTCAAGCTATGAAGTTTGGTATCCATTATGTTGAATTGTGCCTATTGGGTTGGTAGCAACAGTGTATTGTGTGATGTTCTACAGAGTTGCAATGGAGCTACAGTGTAACATGTGATGTAGTTATGCCTCTCTGCCAATGTGGTGTGCTCTGGGTCTCGTTTGCCCACAGTGCTAGGTGCCAAGATGCCAAAGTGCCAAATTCCAAATGGAAGTGCTAACTGCTTCCTTGGTCAAAAATGAAAGTCAACCACCCCCCCCATTTTCTCCTTTCCTAAAACATTAGGGTGTGGGGGTATTTATAGGGCATGTGTTAGCCCAAAATGTAGATCAGATACCATGTGGGAAGTGCTATGCTCATCCTATGTTACACGTGGGACACGAGACATTGTCTGTTGGGCTCGTCCCATGTTACGTGTAGGAAACAAGACATTGTCTACTATGCTTGTCCTATGTTACGCATGGGACACTAGATACTATCTACTACGCTTGTCCCATGTTATGTGTAGGACATGGGACGCTAGCTGCTAGGCTTGTCTTGTGTTATGTGTAGGACACAGGATGCTATCTATTAGGCTCATTTCATTTTACGTGCAAGACATGAGACACTATTTGCTACACTGGATAGGTATGCTACCCTACATAGCTTGACAACTGTGCTATGCTACACTATCCTATGCTATGCTACATAGCTTGATAGGTGCTATGCTACCCAGCATGACTAGGTGCTACACTGTGCTATGCTACACAACATGACATGGTGTTATGCTGCACTATTCTGCACAACATGAAAAGGTGCTACGCTACACTACACTATGTAGCGTGACATGGTACTATGCTATGCTATGCTAGGCAGCGTGACAAGGTGCTACGCTACACAATGTGACATCTGAATTTGTAAAAAGTGCCATCATTCTAACACTTAGAAATTTTTTTGCAAATCTGGTAGTTGGAGCTGACTACACTCAACACTTGGAAAAATATGGGCAAAGTGCCCCCATTTTGACACTTAGCCATATTTGTAGTCGAGATGCCAAGACTTGAAATTTTGTGGTGTTTCAATCACATCGGTGATTTATAGTTGCAACATCCTGTTTGTATGAACCATTTCATTTTTCTCTCTCCAAAATTTGATAGTCCATGTACATTAGTTGATGAATGAACATGATGGACACCATCATATAAGAAAAGTAAAATAGATATATTCAAATCTACATCTATAGGTCTTACAATTATGAAGAGCAAAATCAATGTGTCATTCTAATTCCTAAAATGTTACATTAATGCACCAAAGACAAAAACTCTAATTTAGTATTACATAAGCTTGATCTTATAAAGGTAACATTTGTATTTATATTATTTTGATAAAAAAAAATTTCATATCTTAAAGTTTTCCCTCTTTTTCTTTTTTTTCTTGTTGAAATTCCTAAGTCAAATAGCTCCTTCAAATTTTTTATGATTGAACAATTTAAAATAAAAGAATAAAAGCACATTGATCATGAGTAGAAATATGAAAAATGCTTTAAAAAATAAATTATAATACCTAATTCAAAAGACGAAGAAAAAAATTTGGTAATTGAAAATTCAAGTTGCCAATAATTATCAAAGAAATTAAACAAAAAAGAAAAAAGAAATAAAAACTATAAGAAATAATTTAGGGTTTGTGATTCTTCTATTACCTTTATACAAGTTAGAGATTGTGGAACACTGGATATTTATAAAAACCTCTTTAGTATTAGGACAACATCATTGACTTGGTAATTCCAATGATGTGTTAAAGATGTGGTATATTCTATTAAGATTAACATTTTAAATAATATCTATATCATGTAACACAATGAATATTAGTCTACACCATAATAATGTATAACACCATGAAGTTGTTAAATAAGAAATACTAAATAATTTTAAAATTTGTTAAATAATTGCATTAACTTGTATTAACTATTCTTAATTACTTATCATGTTTGTTCCATTAACTATTATGACAATTCTCTCAATTCTATATATACCTTTGTTCTTCATTCATAACAAACATGCATAATGATGTTATGACAAGTCTTAGATAAACTAATATTCTCTTAATATTACTTAAATACCTTTTTCATAAACAATATAGATAATTAATACACACACTATAATGAAAATTATTTATATTTCTTTGATTTATAAGTCAACATAATTGGTTCATAATTTCCCTAGACCTTATGACCATCATGCCACTAAACTTAACATGATATTAGAGATGTTTTATGATGTTATTATCATAAGGAAGATATAGTGATCAAGTTGTTGGATATATTTAATCCCAAGATATTCATAAAAATGAAATTGTAGAATTTCATTTTTATTTTTAGAATTCATGTAGAAACTACAAAGCTTATCTCATAGTAAAGAATCAATGATTTTTGTCAAATCATTACTAAATGTTAACTATTTTGCTTTCACACTCTTAATAATATGTGTCTAAAACTATTTTTATGTAGAAAATTTTGAATTCTTTGTAAAAATATTATATGAACGTATTTTGTTATTTAAAAATTTTTATCTACATAATTCTTTTAAGTTATAAATTAATTATAACCAAAATAAAAGGATGCATAATAAAGAAAAGTATTTGTAGAATGTTGTGCACATCTCAATTTTTGCTAATATTTTTCTTCATAAATCCTAGGTTTTTAGAGATTTTGTATCAACTATTTTTTGAAATGGCTTATAGTGAAAGAAAAAAAAATAGTCATGGAGCTTAGGTAAGAGGAAGCATGATGTTAAAACACATTTCTCAGAAGACTTTGAGATTGAATCATTAGAAATACTATTACCATCACTATTTCAAACATCAAAAATAAAGATTCACAATGAAACTACCCATCGTAAAGGTTCCTCTTTTGAAACTAAAGATACTAAGAAGAAAATAAGAATTTACTCTATGATGGCTACTCACTATGAGGTAGTTTTAAATAAGTCATGAATCTTTTATTTGATCCTATTAAAGGATGATCATGTGTGATATTTAGGCCCTAGGGTTAATGTTCAATACCATGACTTTGACCTTAGCCTTACCATGTAGCTATAGCTGAAGCTAGTTTTACTACTAAATTAGAAAGACCTTGATTGATATAATTTGTAGAGTTCACAATGTTGAAGGATCAAGTATTAGTAGAGAAGTTTGTCAAGACCTACAATAATGGTTAATATATCTTCTAATCAAGGAAGACTTGATGGTTCTTCAAAGTATAAAAATATTTATATGAATCCATTTTCAAATAGTGAAGATATATTTTTCTCTAAAGAAAGTCATGTTATCTAGGCACTAATTATTAAAATTATTTATTTATCAAGAATAGTGGAAAAATGTTTGCACCACTACCACCACCAGAATTCTTATCTATTAGTTGAGGATGCCATATTTTAGCTTGGTAGATATAATTTCCTATCATATTATAGTTAAATATAGGAAATATATAGTTTCGTGTCCTCTACTTAATCTACTTCATGTCACAATAGGAAAAGAATGGATAGGTACCAAGTTATTATCATTCCTCATCCCCACATTTTTCATATGGATACCTTCTTTCCACCTTTGTTAAAATGTTTAAGAATGTAATTTTTTTACTTATCTATATGGTAGTAGAAAAAAAATTAAGGAAATGACCTCATAGTTATTTTTGGAAGTCTTCTCCATGGACTATCATGGAAGTGCCTTCAATAAAACAAAAAACTAAATTGTAAGCTAAAGGATGGGACATACTAGCATTTTTTTATATGATCCCATCCATGATGAGGGAAATTATGCAATATCATATCTTTAAAAATAAAGTTACTTATTACAAGGTAACAATTTATTTAAGAATTTAATAGAGAGAAGTCTTGTGGAAGAAACTTTGAACTATAAGGTCAAATGTAAATATTTTGGAAATATTAATGAAGATAACTTTCCATCTATAATAAGAAGTATGATGAACAAAGATATTAGTAGGTTATCGAAGTTACATTTCATTGTAGTAAATAATCATTTATTATATGATTTAGTAATTTCAAATTACACTATAGTGGAGTACTATCTCAAGGCCAATGCTTACGATGCTATGTTGAGAAATAATAGATATCATGTATCCATATCCAAATGGACCTATTCTATAACAAAGATGATATCTCTTTGTAAAAAATGATGTAATGATTATAATAAGATCTAGAAGAAAAAATTATAATAAGACCTAAAAGGACATGTTGCAATAACAAGCATATCTCTTGAAATGATATTTGGGGATTTGATTAGAGACATTTAAGGCTAGGGACTTAGAGGCTCCACTAGTACAGAGTTGTAGAGTCAATAAAAAGCAAGTAACTAGTCCCAAATGAAGTGGGATAAGAAGTTGATTGGCCATCTCTTCTAGTTATGTACAAACCTAACCATGGTAATAGTGTTAGATTGCCTCTAAGGGATAGATGCCAAAGGAAGATAACCCCAAGAAATCCTTAGAGATTAATCTAGATATATTATTTTCATATTAATAAACCTTACTTTTCATTTCTTTCTACATTTTTCTTATCAATTTCTTTACAAATAATTTCAAATGCTATGTATATTTGATAGTTTTCTTGACATCAAAGAATAGGATCTCATAAGGAACAATTTGAATTAAAGGTTGATCACAATTGAAAGATGAACCATTGGTGATGGTCTAGGATGAACTATGAATGATCATTGAATGTACATCATGTTCAAGATGAATCATGCAACCAAGAAGATACCTTCCTAAAGATTTCCATGGATATCTGCAATCATATTTTGAAGGGATTTTAATATAAATAATAAGGTACATTAACTATGTGGGACTCTAGCAAGATAAGGAGTAATTTAGTCCAAGTAACTCTTACTCATCTTGTAGTAATATTAGAATTTTTTTAATTATATAAGATTATTCTTATGTCTCTATTATGAAGCTAGTAAACCCTGCTCAAGATCTTCTAAGGCATGGTCTTGCTATAGATCTTACTTTTCATAATCCAAAGACCCAAACTAGTTGATGTTTTGTACCCTTATTTTAATTCTAATAATTGGGTACATAAGGAAATCAAGCTTTCTAGATATTCCCCTACTTGAAAAGTAAGAAGTCTTACTAAGGGATTGATAGGGAAATTCACACTTTCTGCTATCCTATTAACTTTCTTCTTAGAGTGAGCTAATCTAAGCTTGATAGTCCTTATCCCATTTTCCAAGTCTTCTTATTATTTAAAATCAAATTTAAGTTACTTAAAAGTCCTCATGTTTCCATACGTCATCTTATTAAGGTCACTTTTCATTTTCATTAGGGCTAATATAACAAAATAGCTTATTTTTATTTTTAAATTTAAAATTTTAATTTTAAATTTAAATTTATAAAATTATTAAATTTTTAATTTTGATAAGCACATATTATGAGGAAATTTCAACTTCAATATCTCCCAACCCATAATTCCTATGGAAATGAAATTGGTAGCCACTAATTTTTTAGGCATTAGTAGACTAGCCACCAAGTCAAATTGCTTGGTTGTAAATATGTATGACACACATGCAAACACATATAATTTATTAATAAAATAAAATAAAATAATTAAAATAATATTTTATTAACTATGAAAACTCATTGCAATAGCCTTAATCATCATGTTGTTGCTAGGTTCATCATACTACCATATTCTAGCCTCCATCCCCATCCCTCATATATCATAGTAGTTAAGAACTCTCCACCTCTGTTATGCTACATGGCCATAACAATCTTAGAAACCCTCTGTTTTTGCCACATCATCATCAATCACAATTTTAACTATGAAATTGCCATCAATTTTTGTTACATGCTTTATGTGCTTACATACACCATTGGCCAAGCATCATCATGCGATATTGATTCCACACAGCCTATTTTACTTTCATCGGTCTAACATATAGCACTCTCCTTCACTTGCCATTAGGGTTGTGAGGTCCTATGGCTTTATTTGCCTAAGCCTGTAGCCAACATGATAGAAAAATAGTAATTAAAATAATTTTCAATTTTCAATTTTCAATTAACCAAGGGTCACAATAGCCTCTCAAGGGCTCACACTACCACTGCAAAGCTATGAAACCCTATTAGAGATCTCAAAGAAGCTCATCATGGCCAAAGGCCAAAGCATGCCCTATGTAGTGCATGATATTATAGAAAATGATAGAAATAGAGGATCTGCTCGACAATAAAATAAAAGAGTAAAATAAAACACACAGGGTTTACATGGTAAAATCCTTCAATAAGAAGGGAAACATCCATGGGATAAGGCAAAGGAATTTTATTCAAGATGAAATAGTGAACATAAAGCTTCTCTCACTCTTTGCAATTGCACACAACGAGGTCACACTATGCTTGTATTTATAGCATAGTATTTCTTGATTTTTTGGTGCTTAATTTCAACAATCCCAAATTATAAGTAGAAGAGAATACAAGTTAAATCTGGTGATTACCTTTAGTAATGCTCGTATTATTGTTAGAAGAGAGTACAAGTTAAATTAAGTTAAACAAAAACTTAATTTTATGATTACCAATTTTCTAAAAAATAGAAAACTAAAATTCCAAAAAAAAATAAAGAGGGAAACATCAATTCTCAAAAACAAAAAGGGAAAAGATTAGAGAGAAGAAAAAAACACAAGATAATTTATTGTCAACTCAACACACAACTCCTTCAAGTTTGTACAATTGTCTACTTGGCATGTTGTCACTTCTTTCTTACCTACATCTATCTTCATGCATGATGCCACTTGTGCATATTTTTTCTTGCATAGCTAGCCTCTACTCTTGCCTATGTCATATAATGGATTACAAAAATTTCATCAAAAATTTTGACAATATGGAGTACCAACATCGATGGGCACCATTGGTTCCTACAAAAATTGAATAGTAAAATTTTAAAAAGTCTTTTAACTAATGAAAATTTTTAACTTTTGGGCTTTGGTTAAACAAAATAAACCTTAAATAACTATTAGTAGTCTATTAAAACATGTTTGAGAATTTGACTAGATGGCTAGACAATGAAGTCTTAAGATGTGAAACTAGGAAATTAGAGGACGTGTTTATATCTCAACTTCAAAAATTTAACTTTTAATATTTAATTTTATTAACGTTAAATTTAAAATAATTTCTATTTTTAATAAAAAAAAAACTTTAAATTTTTATAAATTCACTATTAGAGAACCATTTCTAGCATATTTTGACCTTTTTGATATAATGAAAAAGTTAGATCTATTGTAAAAGATCTCAATAATTAGTTTTTAATCCTTGGCCTTAAACCATGCCTTAAGAACCTCAGGAGATAAATTTAGCATAACCTAAGCATCCAATTTTCATTTCTAACATATAAATAACCATTTATAATAATTTTTGGCCTTCTAAATTCAATGATGATGTTATATTGAGCATTTAGATAGTTGATAATCAAGTGATATTTTAAATCATCCCTTAGTAGGTCATAACCTAGACCAACTAACCATGCCTAATAATTTAATTTTTGGAACTAACAAATCTAATCCTTTCTAGCCATATTGGGCCTTAACATTAGGTTCTTAGGTTATGCATATATTTAGACCTAGGACATTATCCCTTAGTTGTTCTTTAGTTACATTGTCAGAGTTGGTATGCTAAGTGAGGTAGAAAGGCCATTTAAAGTATAGGAAATGAATCAAGCAGTTGAACATTTAGTTGGTAAACTAGAATGACAAGAAATATGTATATAAGTTTAACTAGTAAATAGATCATTTAACAATAGAAATCAACAATTAAGAATAATATTAATCATGTCCTAAAAAGATGTATGATACCTCTAAGAAGAAATGAGTTAGTAAAGAGTTTAGAAATACAGATGAAGGTTGCAACATATAATATGCTTGCAAGATTTCTAACCAATAAAAAATAATATTTTCTATGTCTACCTTTGGCCTTGGACTAGCATGAATACTAATATCCATGTATCCTTACTATAACATCTTTCCCTTGTTAAGGGAAAAGTTTTACTATAATCATGTGTTTAACCTTCAAAAGAAGGGGTTCCTCATTATGAGGAATTGCAACTATTCATAATACCCCTTGGGAATGGGTTTGACTTGAGGCATTTAAGGTTAGGCTTAGAGGTCATATCAACATGAATATGTAGAGCCAGCATTGGCAAGTGATGAGGGTTGGGTGAAGTTGGACAAGAAGAAATTGATCACCCCTTTGGCTAGATAGGCTAACTGTGGTGGTAGTGTTAAATTGCCTCTAAGGTCTTAAGTTTCACAAGAAGATAGCCTAGAGAGCATTATAGTGTACCATCCAAACATTAATAAGGTTTTTCCTTGCTTCCCTTACTACTTAATTCCATGCCTCAATATTATTTTCCAAGTTATACAATTATATTGCCATATATTTCCATGCATGTCATGGACTAACACAATGAATGATCATATTTTATCGAAATTTGAAAATGGGATGTCACATTTGGTATTAGAGCAAACAACAATTCAGGAGATAAGTGGAAGAGAATTAAGGAAGAAAGATAAGAGAATACTATTGAAACACTACTAAGAAATCTCATGTGGCAATTTGTAAACTTCACCATCGAAACCCAAGGTTGGAATTTTAATGTAAAATGTGAATATTGTAATCCATGAGATGCAATTTTACATACTTTAACTTTTGGAGCTGAAAAATACCTAAGAAATTGTTATAGCCTCACTTCCCAAGTGAAAAAGGTCCTTCCATGTCTATATTTGGGCTTGGGAATGTCAGAATTGGCATTTTTATGGGTTTTATGTGGGGTATGACCATTACTATGCTGGAAACGTCTATACCCAACATTGGCGGGTTTGGTTTCCATCTTTCCAACAATGATTAGCATAGTTTCCAAGAACCTTTAACATTGCTACACTAGACTAGTGCTGGAGTAGTTGGTATTTCCATTTTCAACAAATCTCAACATTTTTTCAAGAACTCTAGCATTGCTACCAAAAGATAGCATTAGTGGAAGAAACACCAACTTTCCAATTTGGTTTTAAACCTTTCCCCTCATCAACATTGGATTAAAAGGTGTGAAATTCCCATCATCTCACCCCCCTTTCTTTCCCCCTATACCATACCCAGCATGGAGGTAGTTAGGGGGCTAGTGTGGACAAGGTTCAACATTCTATTTTTGGTAAAGGGGTAAACCTCCATTATCCTCCACTTACTAATTATAGGAAGTGCTCCATTTTCAGTCATTTTTGCTTCCTTTGACCATTTTTGAATTCCACTTATTTAGATTTATTTCTATTTTACCTTTTATAGCCTGTTTTAAGCCATTTTTAACAATATAGCCATGTCTTTCCAGCAATCCACCAAGTTGCCCCTCACCTTCATTCATGAAGGTCCTATCTAACAAGCCATGAGGTTCTATAATCTTAAAAACCCTACTATCATTGAATGTAAGTAGTCTTTGAGGGTTAGGGGAAAAATTCCTAATTTTTTAGCCATAAATGAAAGCCAATATAACTACATTTGTGCCAAAATAAAGGTTGGCATGCTGATTCCATGTTTGGAAGCAAAATCCAAAAGTGCAATAAAACTCATCCACTACAATGGTAAGGAGTACATCCATCTCCCTATAACAAAATACCTTTAACCAATATCTATGTGGGTATCCTAGCCCAATGTATTGAGATGAAGAGGATGAAAAACATAGCTCCAAGGAACAACAAGAAGAAAATGATCAATTTAGGGTAGAAGTTGTGCTTGAAAACATCTTGGAAGGATTGTTCCAATAAGAAACCCCCAAGGACATCGAGCCTTTGCCTCATTCCTTTGTCTTCTCCATGGACATGGTACCACTTCAGTTTATAAATATAGGGCTTGGGCTCATGATTTCCATATAGTTTTTCAATCAGAATAGTGGTGCTCTTGTAGTTTGTTTTCTCTAGAGTTAGAATATTCCCAATGCATGCCTGTAGAGTGATGTTTGTAATCACATGACATCTTTGTTCAAGTGTGACGTACTTGGACCATTACATGACTAGCAATAAAGATTAGGTTACTTCCATAATTGTAGCATCCACTTAGATTATTATTTCTTTTAATTGTTAATTATTTACTACTTTATTTAGTGAATTGTTCCCATTTATTGTTATTTACTATTCTTGTTATTAAGCAAAATGTGTATGCGTCAGTCATGAGCATTTAAGTGAAAGTACTTGGTATTCTAGAAATGTATCATTTGGCACAACCAGTGATGTACACTTGGCAATCCTAGAAGTAGCCTCACAAAGTCCAAGATGTGTATGGATGATTAAGTGTAGATACTCATTGCCCATAGGCTAGTTTATATCTTGTTTTCCATTATTCATTAGTTTAATTAATCCATCTATTTATCATCATTAGGAGTAGCATAGAATTAGAAACAACATCATATGCCTCACTTTGGACTAAACCATACATGACAAAGCTACCACTAGTCTAGGTGGGAAAACAGTGAATTGTAATCAAAGCATAATGATCTAGATGCCATAGCTAGTCCCATCCATGGAATTCAACTAGATCATGCATGAAGACTTGTGATTCATATGGTTGAGCATAGGGGTACCTTACTGCTCATCATTGGTGCTATTTCTAGGGAATTTTTTTTTATTTTGTGCACTATCTAGGATCTAGTAAAGTATTTAAATCATTGGAATGAACTTGAAAGTCATATCTTATGTTACAATTACTACATTAAATTCTTAGAGCACATTATGATTTTTGTTTTGCTAATCAACAATGTCTTTTTCTCATTGGAGTGCTTCTCCTCCCAAGCCTGATAATTCTCATCCATCAACGCCTTAATAGTATCAAATTACATATAATCATCTTGATGAGTATGTACTAAACTTCACCTTCATCTTACACCAAGATGAACAACTGTGGTGGTGTGACATGGAGGGAAACATTGTATTGCCAACCAATCATGCAGCCCCTAAAATGCTCTATCAAATTCTTGCATAATGTGATCTTTAGGACCACCATGGGCAATATATCATGGAATATGTTGATGCTAGGGATTATCATCCCACCAAAGCACAATGCCTATGAGATCAGTAGCTAGAGAAACACTATGAACTTTTGAAGGGAAAGGGACTTAACAATTCTTCATCCCTATTGTACCAACAAGCTAGTGGGGATCTTCCACTTAATGATATTCCTCTATTTAACTCCAATGATGAAGGTCAAAACTAGAATCTACACTCCACAATTCACAATCCTGATTTTGGTAATAAGGGATCCAATGACAAAGTAGGATCTAGCGGGGCAAGTCAAGATAGGGATGCAAGTAAGAAGAAAGATCATGAGCATGGTTGCAATCATCGAAGAGTTAGTAGCAAGCATTGTGATGGTGCTAGTTCTCCTTCCTATTTCCCTTTGTTATCATCTTCTTATTCTAGCTCTAGCCATGGAAACAGAAGGTGAGATTGTGATGGAAGTGATTAAAATGAATGAAATGACTGATGGGACCATTGAGATAGGCAAGATCAAGGATGTAGATGTTTAAGAGAAGTGCATTGCCATGAACAAAGGGTTAGTAGAGGGAATCATAGGCACCATGATCAAGGCCTCGATGAGCCTTTATTTGCAACCTAAAGTATGCTTAACATTATAGAGGTAATTAGAATTCCAATAAGGCATGTGAAAGACAATCAAATCAAATGGTTATACATGAAAGGAGGATATAACTTTGATCCACAGAATCATCTTCAAGATTTTCAAGATGCATGTGCCTTACAACACATAGAGAATGAATGACAAAAACTAATGTTATTTCCCAAGACACTCATCAAAGAAGTAGATAACTTCTACAAGTTCTTAGAACTAGAATCTATTAGATGATGGATTACCATGCTTGATATGTTCAATGATAAGTATCAAACATAATCCTAGGTGTCCAACTTAAGGAAGAAAATGTAAGGGTGAAAAAAAGGAGCATACAAACCCTTGGATTCCACCATTGGCTGATACTATGCCATGATGCACAAATTCCCTAGCCATGGTTATTCTCAATTGGCTCAACTCCACTGCATTGTAGACAGGCTTTGTAATGAAATAAGGAAAACCCTTGGTGTCTATGCCCAAGGGCAATTATTAGAACTAACTACCTATTAGGTACAAAGGTTAATAAAGTAGGTTACCAAATAGGAGGATAAACTACAAAAAAGAGAAAGTGCAGAGGAGTATAACCACAATCCTTTCATCTGGAAGAGGGAGGTTTGATTCTATGATAGTGAGGATGAATCCATATCTGATACGAGGATGCATAAAAAAGCCTTACTACTTCAACAATTCTAATTTGAACTTATGATCAAGGTTGATTATTTAAGAGACTCCATGAATAGAAAATTTCAAGCTATCCTCAAAATTGTTGAAGAGTCCCAAGAATAAGGTAGTGATCATGAGTGTAGGAGGTGCAAAGAAGATAAACGTGCATATTACAAAGGTAAGGGTAAAATTGCTGCAATAGAAGAGGTTGTAGATAGTGAATTAGATGATGAAAATGGATGTGATATTTTCTATTATGAACACCCTAAGGGATGTTGCCCTATTTTGTCACATCTTCAAGAGTCTAGGGTGTATGCCTTACATCCACAACTGACACAAAGGAAAACATCCAAGAGGTTTCCTTATCCTCAAGGTAATCTTAAGTAGTTTCACTAGCAACAATCATATTATCTAAGTAGAGCTCCACCATAGCCATACAAATAGTACCAGCAATGGTAGCAACCACAATCATGGGCACTTGCACTACCAAGGAAATAATACCCTTACCGGTAGCCTGATCCATATGGTTACCATGTTCAACAACCCATGTCTCCATATGACTCTTCTAGTCATGTTTCTTAGTTATAGCCTTACTACCACCCTTCTAACTATCCTTATCCTCCTCCTATCCCTACACATACTCCTCCTTTAGTTGCATAGCTACCACATGCTCCACTAATGCAGGTGAACTACCTGCTCAATGGCAACAACATAATGCTACAAGGGCTATTAATTTGCAACCCAATCATCAGTAAGAGGGGTTGAATGCATGTTCAAAGAAAAGACCTTTCTTTCAACCTCATAGTACACCTACATCATCACCTACAACTATAGTTGATAACCCTACTCTTGCCTCTTCCTCCATATTAGATTCCTTCTGGCCTCCTTCAAACCAAACTTTGCCAAGAATTCATATTATAATGCTTACTCACATCGTGTATGTTTGGATCCATGTAGGAAACCTTCTCAGGAAATAAGCTAATCCTAGAAGTCCTCTAATTTATTTGCTTATTGTTGGGAATGAACCATGTAAGGCTCTTCTTGATTCAGGTTCTAGTGTTAATTTTATTTCTCATGAGATGTACACTACTTAGAACTTGCCTTCTCTTAAGAAGAGCAACATTAGATTAGAATTGGTAGACCAGTCCATCACTATTCCATTGGGACTAGTAGAAGACATTGTGACCACTGTCTATGGGTGGTCTTATCCTACTAACTTCTTAGTAATCAAAGTGGATAACTAAAAAGGGGACTTCCCAATCATCATAGGAATAGCATGGTTGAGCATAGTAGATGCAAGAATGAGCATTAGAGATCTTTCCTTGGAAATCTCTAAAAAAATGCATTTGGAAAGATTGAGAAGAAGAGAGTTCCATGCATCATGTACAACATTAATTGCTCTAATTATGTGTAGAAACTTTGGGCGATCAAGTAAGCATCCATCTTTGCATGCAAGTAATGTACACCAAAAGTAGAAATTCAAAGGTGTCTATACGTAGCAACCACAGAACAAGAGGGAACCTAGTGACTGACTGCTAATTCAAAAAGTAGCACACTGTGCATGAAACCACTTGCGAACTTGACATGTGAATATGTCACAAGCATGGATGAACTAGGGAAAGTTCATCACCAACTCTCTGATGATACAAACAATGATACCTATTGGAGAGAGTTGGAAATTTTTGAAAACTTCAAGCAACAGCCCCTTGAACTAAAAATGCTACTAGCTGGAATAATATATGTATTTTTGAAAAATAAGAAGCTAGTTATAATCAATGCAAAACTTGCTCCAGAATAGAAAGAGATGTTGTTGAAGGTAGTTGAAAGATGGTCAGCAGCTTTTGCTTGGTCATATCCTGAACTCACAAGGATTGATCCTAGGATATGCTAACATTGCATTTACACTAACCTAGCCATGAAGCCAAAATGACAGTCACAAAGGTAGTTGAATCCTAAATTGAAGCAAATCATCAAGGAGGAAATCAAGAAACTCCTCAAGGCATGGTTCATCTATTTCCTTTGAGGATAGTAAGTGGGTTAGCCCACTTGTAATTGTGCTAAAGAAAGATGGAAAATGGTAGGTCTGCATCAATTTTAGGTTGCTGAATATGGTAACATTCAAGAATCACTTTCTGTTGCCATTTATTATTTAGGTGCTTGACACAATATCAGGGCATTACTACTAGAATTTCCTAGATGGTTATAGTGGCTATAACCAAATTCAAGTTGCACCAGAGGACCAAGGAAAGACAACATTCACAAGTCCTTGGAGGAATTTTGCATATCATAAGATTCTGTTTGGTCTATGCAATTCCCTTACCACATTTCAACACCTGTTCCTAAGCATATTTTTATAGTAGATTTATAGTGGTGTAGAATTCTTCATGGATGACTTCTCCACCTCTAGAGCTGCATTTGAGCAAGCCCTAGACCTCCTTAAGTAAGTGCTGAAATGATGTGTTAAAAGTAACTTGCAGCTCAATTGGTAGAAATGTCACCTCATGGTCCAGGAGGGTATTGTATTAGGGCACAAAATATCACAAGCAAGAATTGAGGTGGATCCTAAAAAATAAGGGTCATCCAAGAAATATCCCACTAGCTAAAAATAGTTAAAGATGTTTGGTTATTCCTTGGATACACTAGCTACTATAAGGAATTCATAGAGAATTTCTCTAAGATTGCAAAATCATTGCTTGAACTAACAAAGAAAGATGCTCCTTTTGTTTGGACCCTAAAATGTAAAAAAGAATTCCAGCAATTGAAAGAAAGACTTGTGGAAACCCTAATTCTACAAGCACCTGATTGGTCTAGACCATTTCACATTATTAAGGATGTAGGAAATTATGCTTTGGGAGTTGGGATGACATAGTTAGATGATAAGAAACATCCATACTACATCCACTTTACTAGCCAAAGCATTTTGGATGCATAATTAAACTACACCACTACAGAAAAAGAATTGATGATGGTGGTGTTTGCTCTAGAGAAGTTTAGGCATTATGTGCTTAGATATAAGGTGTTTGTGCACATAGATCATAGTGCCATCTACCTCCTAATGAGAAAGCCAATGGTAAGCCCCCATGTCATACAATGGTTAGTGATCTTGCAGGAATTTTATCTTACAATGGTAGATTGAAAGGGCAATGAGAATGTGGTTGCTAGTCACTTGTCTCAATTGTGATGGGATGACAAAGAGGATAAAAGCCCATTATCTAATACATTTCCTGATGAACTCGTCTTTGCTTGGGCAATAATTGAACAAATGCCCAATGAGCCAAAATGAAATGATAACATTCTCATCTATCTTCTCAGTCAAGAGATACCACAAGGGTTCAACCACTGAAGGAAACAATATTTTCTTCACCAGGTAAAGTACTTCATGGAGATCAATGGATACCTCTACAAGGTATGTGCCAATGGCCTAGTTCGTTGGTGTGTCCTTGATGCCAATCAACTGCACATTCTTCAAGATGCTCATGAAGGTCCTTATGGAAGAAACTATGCTAGGAGACACATGGTCATTAAAATCCTGATGGTAGGGTACTGTTGGCCAACACTCTTTAGGGATGTTCACCATTTCATCCGCTCTTGTGAATGATGCCAACAGGATGGTGGAATGACTACTCAAATGGAGGGGCCTCAACAATAGATTCAACTGTTAAAATCATTTGACATTTGGGGCACTGATTTCATGGGTCCCATCATGCCTATGTCAAATGTAAAGGTGTACATCATAGTCACTATTAACTATTGTATGAAATGGGTAGAAGTAGCAATCGTCATCAACTATACATATTCTAGTACTACTTAGTTTGTACAACATAACATTGTAAACAGGTTTGGTATGCCACATGCATTAATTTCTGACAATTAAACTCATTTTATAGGCACTACTTTTCAGAAGCTTATGCAATGCTTGGGGTTTGAACACAAACTCACAACACCTTAGCATCTCCAATTTAATGGTTAAGCTGAGGTTAAGAATAGGAAAATCACAAGAATACTAACAAGAATTGTTAGCAAGTATAGGAAGGCTTGGAGCACAAAACTCAATGATGCCCTTTGGGCCTACCACTCAACTTGAAAACTTCCTATAGGTTACTCTCCCTATGAGCTTGTGTACAAAAAACTACGAATACATCCTATTCAATATAAACTCTATGCACTTTCAATGACTTATGACCTTGACCTTGACTTAAGTCTATCCCAAAAGAAAAGACTAATGAATCTCAACTTGCTAGATGAAAATGAAATAGTAGCCTTATCATCTAATGAGTTGCACAAGGATTATAACAAAAAGCGTTATGACTTAAAAATTAGAAAAGTTAAATTTCAACTAGGAGACAAGGTTCTCTACTAGAACCCCACACATGTACCTTAACAAATAAAGTTTCAAACATTGTGAAAGGGATCTTATATCATTTATGAAAATTTTTCTTCAAGGGCCATGATGATCTATAAACTTAAGATGCTAAACAAGAAAAAACTACTCAACATTCAAAAAATTAAACCTTTCCATGAACATAAGCTAGTTAATACAACAAAAACCTCATCAGATGGACAACCATGCACTATATTTTAGATCTCCTCCTTTTAAATTCCTCGTGGGGGAGATGGCCACCCATGTTAACCATTCAAGTGGCTCCTCAGTTTTTCAACTTGTTTTGTTTTACACATTTTTAATTTTACAACTTCTTATTTTACATGTTCTTTGTTTTACATCTTTTTGTTTTTATGTTATTAATCTTTTCTAATTTTATGTTTTACACCATCATTAACATTTGATATTTCTTGAATAATTTATACTTTCTTTTATATTTTCTTTTATTTGGTGTGATTTTCTAACTTTTTGTTAATAAGTGTCAAGTACATTGGTAATGTGTTACTTGATGATGGTATGTACTATTTTTGTTATTTGATTGTTGGTATTTGGTTTCTAGCTTTGAATTTCATTATGAATAATTAGGACATGGTTTATTTTTCATGTAATAGGTAGTGAGTCCACAATATCCACCCATCCACACACTCTATGGTTTTTCTTGTTTTGAAAATGTGTAGTCCCTTTTTCATGAATCAAACTTTAATAAATTTGTGACTTTGGTAGTTTCTAGAATTAGGAAGGATTCAAAGGTTTGAACAAGGTGTGTCTTCAAGGGGATTTGGTATTCTTTGTTCTTTTCTATTTGCTTGGGTGCATGTGTGTTTTTATGAATTTCTTACCATTATGTGCCAAACAATAAAGGAAGTTGAATAAGTCCTTGCATGGTGTGGTTCTCATCATAAAAGAAAACAATGGGAATTCAAAGCACACCCCTTAGAAAGAATAAATAGGCTACAAGCACTAGTTATGGAACTCATGTCCTTTAACTAAGGTCCTTCCTCACTTCCTACGTCTTCTCTAATTTGGAATGGTGCTTGTTTTGTGGTAGCACTCTTGTGTTTGAAGGGATGGATTGGTCTTAGAATGTCGATGTGAAGTCACTTAAAGTGGTTGGTTTTGGTTTGGACTAAGGATGGATCCTATCAAATCATTTAACCAAAAAATCCACAAGGGACTTCATGTAACTATAATTAGGAACTCCATTCTACACACACACTCTCTCTTATCCATCTATGCTTTCTATGTTCCAACTCATTGACAATTTTATGTTTTGGTTTGATGTGTCAAAATTCCTAGTTAGTTACTTTCAAGTTTTTGTACTTAAACTTCTGTAACCATTAATCATCCATGGAGCCCATAGACTCTTTAGTTTGAAGTTATTGAAGGGCATAAAATGCATGTGCCTAATTTGGGAAGGACCCACTTGCATATCTTTTGGTTAGGTTAGTTACATTCTTTACCTTTAGACATTTTCACAATCAAACTCTTTCCATTTACCCCATCAATGACATCCAATTGTACACATCTTCACAATAGTTTTCAATGAATTCTTATTTTTATTGTTTTAAATTCTTACACCCTCTTAAAATATTTCCTTATGTCAAAGTTTTTTAAATTTAATGGATTGCTTATTTATTTTACCCTATTTGTCAACGTTCCCACTAACACTACTCAAAAGAAATCAAGCTATCATAATCATAAATTAGCCAAGTGTAACCACTAAGGAGACAAGGCATTTAATCACTATGTGTTACACACTACATACTAATTCATGATTTTGTCATGATTATAGTGGGAATCATGGAATGGAAGCAAAACTATCTTCACCAAGGATGATGTAGCAGTACCACATAATGAGGACCATTCATGATTGAAGGATCTCTTCTCTATCTCTCGTTCTCCTACTACCAAGAGGTGTTGGATGTCAATATTCTCTAGGGTGTGTACTCCTCTTCTCATGAACACCCAATGTTATAAAAAATTGTAATTCTATATACTTAGGCACTCAAAGTCTATATGTCTATTTCATTTGACTTAGTTTATCATGTTAGTCAATAATCCCATACCTACCCAACATGTTATTTTGTAAGGAACTTGTTCCTCATTTTTTTTAAATCAAGGATGATTTTTCATTAGTTGTGGGGGTATGATGAGTCATATTTTGCTTGGCCTTGATGTCAAAGCTTTGTGTCAATGCCTCAACATTGAAGCCCTAATGTCGTGTACGTGACGTTGGAGCTAGGACGCAATGTCGGATACTCGATGTCGTAGGGTGTACTCTGATCTATAAATATAGGGCTTGGGCCCATGATTTTCATATAGTTTTTTAGTGAAATTAGTGGTGCTATTACAATATATTTTCTCTAGAGTTAGAATATTCCTAGTGCATGCCTACAAAGTGATGTTTGTAATCATGTGACACCTTTGTTTGAGTGTGACATACTTGGACACATTACATGACTAGCAATAAAGGTCAAGATTACTCCCATCATTGCAGCATCCACTTAGATTATCATTAATTTTAATTGTTAATTATTTGCTGCTTTCTTTAATTAATTATTTTCATTTATTTTTATTTACTATTCCTATTATTAGGTAAAATGTATATGCCTCAATAATGAGTGTTTAAGTGGAAGTACTTAGAAATCCAAAAGTGTATCGTTTGGCACAACTAGTGATGTACACTTGGAAATCCCAGAAGTAGCCTCATGAAGTCCAAGATGTGTATATATGATTAAGTGCAGATACTCATCATCCATAGGATAGTTTAGATCTTATTTTTCATTATTCATTAGTTTAATTAATCCATTTGTTTATCATCATTAGGAGTAGCATACAATTAGAAACAACATCATATGCCTTACTTTGGACTAAACCATACATGACAAAGCTACCACTAGTCCAAGTGGGAAGATAGAGAACTACAATTAAAGCATAATGATCTAGATGCCACAACTAGTCCCATCCATAGAATTTAACTAAATCATGTGTGAATGCTTGTGATTCGTATGGTTGAGCGTAGGGGTACCTTGTCACTCATCACCTACCATGGTTGATTCTACAGTGGCCATAGCCATACATCAAACTTAATCAATGCCACAACCCATGATATATAACCCATTAATATCTTTTTCCATATATCTCTAATTTGTATAGTCATCAATGGTGGTTTTCACCACTACAAATCCACTTACCACTCATGTGGATCCCACCATAGGGCCTAAGCAACTCAAGGATCATACATCCTCTTTATTTTGTTTCTGCCTCAAGTGTCAGCACAAACATCCTTTTCCTTTTTTAGCCCATACGCTACGACCATAACATAACTACTTCCTTCTATCTTGCATTCCATAGTGAGGCCAGAAGCCTCATGACAGATGGCACAACCATATGTGTAAGGTCCATAACCAACAATGCCATGATAAGATCTAGATCAAGCCTTCTGAATGATTTAGTACCTAACAAAGAAGTTAAAGAGGCTCCAAGCCTCTACTTAATAAGCTATCAAGGTTATATACTTCTACTAGGATGATCCCATCAGTCCTATGATCCCACACTTGACACTTCCTCTTGATGTCTCTATTCCCTAATTTATCAAGTATAATGGAGAAGGTGATCCCAATGCTCACCTTATAATCTTTAGATTTGAGTGCTTACTCTTATAGTTATGGCCTCATACCATTATCAAAATTTTCCCTATGTCCTTAATTGGGAAAGCACTTGATTGGCATCATGCATTACCTAGAGGATCCATATCCTCTCTAGAGGACTTGATAGCCCAATTTGTCAACCACTTCAAGTATAAATTGAAGCTCAATATCATGCTTGACCAACTCATGAAGGTCAAGTAGGGATCCCTAGAACCTATATAGAAGTTCATCCAATGTTGGAATGGATTACTAAATGAAATAATAGAACTTATCACTGAGACCTACCTTTTAGTCATATTCAAGGGGAGAGTGAATAACTTTATCAGGTCCAAGCTCTATGACCTTGACTCGTAGTTCCTCAACTAAGAATTTTCTTAAACAAATAATATAGAAGATGTTGTAGAGGCTACTCATGATTTGGCCTACATAGCATATAAAAATCAACATACATGGAGAGATAAGAAAAAGGGCAAACAAAACAACATGACCATAACAATTGTAACCAAAGAAGCAAAGATCACAAACTAGAGGCCAAGTTCCAATATAACCAAGGCCCTCACTAATGACCATAATAACCAACCATCAACCTCTGGGACCATTGCATTGACTACAAATAGGTCAAATTTTAAGTAGAAAGATCATAGTACGTACATTGCCTTACCTCTAAAGCCATTCGAGTTACTAGACTAACTACTGAAGTGTGGGTGCATGTAATACAAATAGATGACCAAAGCTACTTGAAAGAAATATAAGTGGCTATGTGAAATATCCAAGGATCCCACTTGAGAAACAAAGGATAATCCAAAACTACCTAGGTACTTCAAACTATATCACTTCTGCTATTATCACCAACTTCCTATTCATGACATAGACTTTTGCCTTATGTTGAAGGATGCCTTGTAGATAATGATAGATAGGAGGGAGCTAGTCTTAGATGCTTCCAACCTGGTTTGGCCATAAAATCAATCAATTTAGGACTACAAAGACCCATTGAATGCTAATGAAAGCCTTTACATTATTTTAGCATTTAACATAGATGAAGATTAGAAATCCCCAAGAGAACCATTCATGATTCGAGTATCCCCTTATGAAGAAAGGGCTTCTTCAGCTTTCACTAGCTCAAGATCCGCCTTTGTCATAAGAGTACCATCACAAGCACCTCATAGGAAACCTTTTGTTATCAGGGTGCCCCAGAAAATCATAGTCCAACCAATTGCACAATGACCTCCTATGATGGATAATGCTACTACCTCTTCCTCACAACCAATGGTTGACCACTAGAAGACTTCAACTAAGTAAAGGAAGAAGCATAAGCACAAGTCCAACAACAAGGGTGACAAGTAGATGAAGGCAGAAAAGGAAGTCGGCCCACTAAAGCCCACTCTCCTTTCAGCTATACCCATGACCTCCTCTACTCAACCCATCTTAACCAAAAAGCCATAGGAGGATCCTAAAGCCCATAACGAGAAGACCAAGGAAAAGTTCCAACAATCACAACCAAAAGCTAAAGTTCACATTTTGGGGTGCATGGAGGAAGTAAAGCACAATTGGAGTGAAAAGCCCATGGCTAACAACAAAAACTTCCTTAATGCGATGGACCAATTTAGGAAATCTCTCAAGCAAAAGAATACAACTCTAAGCTTGTATGACTTGATCATGGCTTCTACCACACCTTTTGAGGTACTATTCAAAATTTTGACTTTCATCCTTGTTAGTGAGGACATCCCCATTAATGAGGAAGCCATCTATGTAATGATCATCACTACATCACCAAGGGAGAAGAAGTTAACACCCCTAATATTTTGTGATAGAAAAATCAAACTTAATTCCCAAAATGACCAACTAATTAGGGCTCCCTAGTTCATAACCATATGTGTAGGGTAGTTTAAAGTGCATCAAGTGCACATTGATGATGGAGCCACAACCAATGTTATTCCATGAACCATTTTTGAACTCTTGGGCCTAATTGAGTAGATAAAACTTACATAAATGACTACCCTCAAGCCTTTTAAAAAATCTAGGGTGGCAGTCAAGGGATCCATCTTCTTGGATTCTGTGATAGAAGAGTAATTCCCCATAACCACAAATTTCTTGGTGATGGAGGAGATACTAGGGTTCAACCTTATTCTAGGAAGATCCTGGTTGGCTCAATTACTAGCCATGTCCTCACCCATCCATCAAGAAATTTAGCTTCCTTATGATAGAGGTGGATTCATCATCCATAGTGATAGCATTGTTCCCTTGGCTATGAACAATGTGAACATAGAGTAGGGGCTTGAGGTGAAGCTTCAAGAGAAAACTCCTAGTCATGAAGTCTATCAACCTAAGAGAGAGAAACAAGACAATGATGACAATGATAAGCAACGAGATGCATTATTGGATGAAATCCCTTTTAACATCATCAATGAAGGTGATGGTGAATACAAACTTGTGCAAAGTATACCATACTCATTTCCTAATCTTTCAAAAATTAGGAAGAATTTGCACAATTTAACTTCATATTACTCTTCCCATGCCTTTATAACCAAATGCACCAATAGCCGTGTAACCTAATTTGTTATATATTTTTATGTACTTTGTTTTCCTCTTTATGAATACAACCTAAGTTTCTATTTTTCTTTTTTAGTTATTTATTATTATAGCCTTTCTCATGTTATAAACATCAAAAAAGCCTTTAAAATTTTAAAACATAAAATTACAAAAAAGAAATATATACGATTATTTTTAATCACAACTTTCTATGATCCTAAATAGACATTAAGCATCTCTATGACCTTAAATTGGCATCATGATCCATTATGGCCTTAAACTAGCATCACGACTTGCTATGGCCTTAAATTGGCATCATAGTATGCTAAGACTTTAAAGTAGAAATGTAATGATAATGCAACATGGATATGGCCCTTAATGAGAAAAATCCACACAACCTATGCCCACCAGGTCTTAAAACTACAAACATCTATTTTATTATATTTTTTTATGCTCATTATCACATCGATTAGCCATCTAATTTTATAGCCAAAAATGTCAATATAGCCATTCACATCTATAACATTTAAAATGTTTACTATATATATATATATATAGCCAAAAATGAAATCAAAATTTTAAATTTAAATTTAAAAGTGTCCATAACATACATAGTCATGACCACACTATGTGGTAGAAATGTCAAAAAATAATAATAATCTATAACATAGTCTTGGCTAACATTAGCCATCAACATGAAAATAAAAGTAATATGGCCAACAAGTTGAAAATAATTAGATGGAGGATACTAATGGTCATCTAAAGGGTGAAGTGGTGGATTATTCCCAGCCTCACCACTAGAGCCGCTAGTGTCTCTTAAGGCTTGAAATACAACAACACATACCCAATTAGTAACCAATAGCCAAAACCATAAACAAAAACATAAAATGTAAAACATAAAATATATCAAACCTATGGGGATTCCAGCTCCATAACTTCTAGGGGTAGATGTGGAAGGCCTTCCTCAAAATGATGGAGGATCTAGTCCTCCAACATGTTGACCCAATGAACATCCCCAATATCAACACCAGAAAGGATGATGGTCCTATCTATCATAGTCCAAGTAGGCGGTTTCTAGGTAATAGCAGCTATAGAGGTCTAGCCTATAGTAGTGGTAATTTGAGTAGTAGGGAATTACTCCACCATGGGAGTACTCTCAAAAAAAGTTGGTAAGAACTCTCTGCTTAGATTTCCTAGATGAATAACTCTCTCTTATGCTATTCAATTAACTCCTCCTTGTGCCACTTAAGGTAGGCTTGATGATCTACCTTGTACTTTTGCTTATGGAACTTTTGTTTCCTACTCCACTCTAGGACCCAAGAACAATGATCTTTCTAGTCCTCAACTTTTTAGGAGATGAGGTCCATCTACATTTTTTGTTTTACCATATCCTGTAAGACCACTACTTTGTCCCAAATGGTGTGTGGATAGCAGGCCCGTGAGATCTTCTTAATCTATAATTTACTTGAGTTAGCTAGTTGGGCTTCCACAAAGGCCTTTTAGTCTTGGAGATCTCTAATGGTATCCTCTTGTTGTTAAGTCTTCTCCCTTAAGGCCACAACTTCCTTTCATTGGAATTCGTTGGACCTCTCTAGCTCCCATGAAGTTTTCCACATGACATTGCTATATTAGTAGTAGTCTCATACAGCTTTAATGGTATACTAGGTACATCAAAGGCAAGCTTAGGCAAGGAATCAATCTCCATGTCTTTGCTAAGGTCGCACTCCACAAAAGGCACTACAAAAAAATAAAAGTATAAATATTAAACATAATGTACAATCTAAGATAGCCATAACATAAGCACAACCTATGACATGGCCAAATAACTAAGGCACATAAAAAAAGTCCTTAACTATCTCAGGTGCAACCTATTGCAACTAGTCAATGATGTCCTTAGCCATCCCACATATGAACTCCATGTTATCTAGGGTCTTTACCCATGGTTTCACATGAAACTTAGGGACAATGGGCTAAACTAGTGGCTCAAGAACTACTATAAGTATAACAATCATTGAAGGGTTAGGATGAAAATCAAAATTAAGCAATAGGATATAACAAAGTTGTTAATGTGTAGGCATACTAGGCTCCTCCTCTTCTTCTTCCAGAATGATGATGGGGAATGTGCTCAACACCACCTCATGAAACAAAGCATCTATATCATTTATGTCTACCTCAGGTTACTGTAGGAGTGCCTATTTTGCATGCCTTTGTTCTTCCTCTATGACAACTTGGGCTTCTAGGACATGATGCTTTTCTATAACCATAGCACATAGAAAATTAAATGGCATGTGAAACCATAATATAATCATATCTATCAAAAAATAGCCAAAACATAGAAAATGCATACTTCTGACTACCTATTGTGATGGCTTAAGCTTAAAATTAAGATTTTTCAAGGTAGGTTGGTTTGATGTCAATGGTGTTTCCTCCATAGGCCTATTAAGTTTCTCCTTGGCTATCCATTTAGCCTCCCTACATAATTTTTTGGACTCCAGGATGCTTGCAAGAAATGTGAGAGGCTCCTCATCATTGGTACTATCAAGAGAATCACACTACCTAGCATCAAAATTCTTGGTGGTAATGTCCCCTCTAGTGGGTTTTGGGCTTGCATTGTTGGATAAATGTACTTTATCCAAGGCTTAGAAAGTTCACTTGGATCTTGGATTATCCATTGTCCATTCCAATATAACACTAGAAACTCCATAATCCTCTTCAAATAACTTGCAAAAAATGCAAAATGCATGTGGATTATTGTAGAAGTTTTCATACAAAGTCAAAGGATCTCCTTCTAAGGCTTAACAATCAAAGTAGCTGCCTAGTTAAACCTGGTGCCATCCATCAAGACCTTTTTAAAGGTTCACCCATACATGATGCCAATCATATTCTTTTGTGATAATAGTTTGCAAAATGCACAAGACATATGTAAAGGATATGATTTCTTTGCATTAGGATTCATGGAGCTATCCATGAAAATTTCAGAGTGGTCCATTTTGGTACAAAGCCACTTCAAAACTTCCTTAAATGGTCCAATTCCTTTGCTATTCTAGTGGGATCCTTTGCCCCATCAATGAAAACACCAAATAAGTCACAAAAGAGCCCTCATCAATGTCCATGTTAACCTACATGTCTTAGAAGGTGGTGCTAAAATGACCAACCTTCTTGTTAAAGGATTCAATGACATGCATAATCTTTACATTCGAGATGGAAGGAATGGGTGGCATAAATATATTAAACAAACCTACACACTGATTATTTTCTTGAGTGTATCTAGGTGCCTATCCCCTCATCCACTCTTGTGCTGGTATCAAATCACAAAACTTTAGGATGAGTGTATCCTCATGACATACTTCTAAAAGTGGTATGGTGACATCAGTAGAGGTGGAAGGTCCTACAAGACAACAACAAAATTTTAGCATCAATAACTAGAAAAAGTAATAGAATATTTAGATTCTTGAGGAAATAAGATCTCCACTATGGCCCCAACCACATCTATAGACAAGTGTGACCATAGCATCATACCAAAGTTCTATAGAATGTAAGCAAGGAATTCTCTTGCCCTAGGTTGGAACCATAGTGAAACCTTCCCCAAAGGCATGTCAGGGAGTGGAGTATTAGTCTTGGGGTGGTTAATATAGCATAAAATACCCACAAAATCCACAATAATGAGTATGGGCTTGAAGTATACTTTGCATGAAGTAAATCAAAAGCATTATTACCAATTAGAATTTTTTAACAAGTTTGGAAAAAACATCCTGGTCAGAGGTGAAATTAGCCTCCATAATAGCTCCAAGGTGTTTATCTAAATTAGCTTAAGAAAATCTAGAAAAAAGAATTATTACAACATTTCATAGCTTTTTCCTTTATTGCCAAACCTTTATAGCTCAAAATTAAGCTTTATTCTAAACCATGTCTAAACTTAAGAAAATAGCATTAAAAATTAGAAAAAAAAGTGTATAACCCTAGTAAAAAGCTTGCTAAAAATAGTAAGATACTTAAAAAAATTAAAACATAAATTTTACACATGTCATCTCTAAAGGGGCAAAGCACTCCAACCAGAATCTTGCCTTGTTGATATAGTTGTAACCAAAATTTCATTAAGATTTCATGTGAGCTCTAATTTTAGTGGTTCCACCATGGAAGGAATTATAAAATCACAAGCTTTGAATCCATGAATATTACAACCAAGGATACATAACCGTTTTCACATGAAACATAGAAAAATCTAGCAAGAACTGTAACTACCACCATGAATCCATGTTCATGCAATGTTGGTAAAAAATTCATCAAAAATTTTCTTAAGCTCCAAATGGAGTGATTTCACCACCTTGTGAAAGCTTGAATCAATCCTTATGCATCCACACTTAATAAAAAGTTAAAATCATTGTTGTTTAAGCAGAAAAAAATTCATAAATTTGGATTAAAAATTTAAAATAGCACAAAGTCCCTTTTTGACGTAGGTCTAATGAGAAATTCATTAAAAATTCATTTCTAATCAAAAAAGAGTGGTTCTAGCTACATTGGAAAGTTGAAGCCAAGACCTACTTAGTGATTAATAGCCAAAACCATTGCCATTTACTTAGAAAAAATTCATGAACTTACATGAAATTTTAAAAATGGCATAAAAAACCTACCTGCATGACCTTAGGAAAATAGCCATAGCTTCGTCGTCATTAATCTAAATTGAATGAAAAAATAGCCATTATAAAGCTTAAATATAGGGCTACAAACCCATAAATCAAATTTAAAATTTATTTAGCCGTTTTGAGAATAAAAAATATACAAAATTACTTGCTTTTTTCATGCAAAAATTCATAAAAAAGCTCAAAATTCATAAAGCCTAATTTGACATAGTCATAAAAAATTACCAAAAACAACCAAAAAAATCAATAAAAATTTGAAAACACATCAACATGAGGGATTATTATTTCATTAGAATTAAATTTTGATAAATATTTTGGCATAAATATGAGAAAACTAGCCCTACCCCAAATTATTTTTTAAAAAGCATGAAAATAGCAAGCCTAATTTTAGAAACCAAAACCACCAAGGCTAAAATGATGAAACAACCCTATATCTATGTAGAAAGGAACAAAATAAGAGGTGGGATTTCATCAAAATTTCATTTTAGCCCCTCTAGTAGCATAGAATTGAAGAAAATGACGCTACACATAGTAAGAAAAATAAGGAAAACGGCTAGAAACGAAACCAAAAAGGGTTAGAACTACCTACATTGAAGTAGCAATAGAGGAAGCCTAGATGGAGATAGGCCTAGGGAGCCTTGATAGATCCCTTGCATGATCATTTTCCTCTTGAATCCTATGATTTTCTCTCTTCCCACCACACTGCTTGGCTGCCATAGCTAGATTAATGCTAGGAATGGTTGAAATGTAGGAAGATTAAGTGTTCAACACTAGCTATAGGGATGATTTAATGCCTCCACACTGAGGATAGGTTAAATCTATGATAAGGATCTCTACTTGAGCTCTCCACCAATGTGTTTCCTATCAAGAATGTGAACTATAACTGAAACTTATGAGAAATAACTATAAAAATCAAACATAAAATCTAAATGCCCAACTCTAAATCCTAGCTACCACTTTAGTGCATCATAACTCTAACTACACTAAAGTTAAAGGGGGAAAAGTATCTTCTATGATAGTATCTGAGGGAAATAAATTCACTGTTCAAGTTTTAAAATATTTTGGATTGTGGACTCTACTATATGTCCTCACTCTTGGATTAAAAATGGCATCAATGTTGAGTTTTTAATTCCTAAAACACCTAAAGCCATTATCAAACCCTAACTCCCATGCATCCACACTAGGGATATCATGCCTAGCATGGATACATGCATGTCACTTCATAAAACCATTAAAATATAATCTTTTTTATGATTTTTAGTAGCTGAAACCTACCTTTTACAACCTCAGGCTTCCAAAAGGGATTAGAGATGGACAAAGCTAGAAAACTTAGGTTTCCGTGCTAGGGAAAAATTGCTTAGAATGAAAGAAGGAGGGGTAACACCCATTATTACCTACAACACCCATCTAGTCTATGTTTAATCCTCAAAGTAGATCCACATGACCTAGAACCCTTCCAAACTCCCTTGGTAGCCCTGGAACCTCACTGAACCTAGTCAAAAGTGGTTGAAACCTTGGGATTTGGTAGTTCCATGCTAAGGGAGACCTCATCTATGCTAAGAATCTAAGCTCTAGCATGGATGGATGGGGAGAATACCAAAAGTACCTAAATTGAATGCTTAGTAGCCATTTCTCAAAGCCTAGTGATCCTTAGACCTTACCAAAACCCTTTGGAGTGTTTGAATGTCCCAAAAGTAGTTAAATATGGTACAAAATTACCATCCCCATTTCATCCACACTAGGGCCATCATGCTTAGCATGAAAGAAAAATAGGAGATTTCATGAGACACTTAGGAACCTCCAAACTATTGAATCTTAACACCCAGTATTGACCATCAACACTAGCAACCTCAGAGGCCAACATGCATGGTTAATTGGGTATTGAAATGGCCTATATCTAGATTTCATGATTGTTCCACATTGAGGAAGAACTTTTTCATGCTTCCCAACATGGAAATTAAGAGGATGGGGCTAAGAAGAGTAGTGAAAAATGCAAAAAAATAAGAAAAAAAACATCAAATTATCTCAAGCTAACCACAGAACCATCACAGTCTTTCCCGATGTCACTCGAATGCTAAAAATCAACAAAAGTCAACCCTCTAAGGTTCTTCCATATTGGGGAGGATCTCCTCTACACTGAGAATTCTAGTATTAGTGTGGATGAAAAGGGGATAGCTAAAAATATTGAGGTTTGCATGTAGTTTAACTTTTGAAAGAAACCCAAACCTTTTGGAAGCCACTTGACTTACAAAAGTCACCTAAAATAATCAAAACTGACTTCCCTTTGGTTCTCCATGATGTGAATGATCCCATCCATGTTGAGCATAAAATTCCTATATGGGGGAGCCTAAAAACCCTTTCATATCCTTAAAAGTAACCAGATTTTAACCCTAGACATTGATAGTCAACACCAACAACTCTGTGGACACGCATGGATAGCTAAAATTATTAAAACTTGCAAAATTATGGTATCCTCATTTCTCCATGCTAAGAACTCTCTTTTCCATGATAGATAGCATGAAAGGATGAAGGAAACTTTTTGGGAAATCAAAAATAGCTTTCAAAAATCTTAAGCAAACACTGGAAAGTCCTATGTGTGTCCTAGGACCCCATCTACTCTTCATAGGATCCTCAAACTTTCCAAGATTGATCATAAGTAGCCAAAAATCCTTTCCCCCAAAATTTTTCATGCTAATCATGAAAAATCTAGCACAAAGGGGGGGGGGGGGGGGGGGGGGGGGGTGGAACCAAAAACAACTTCACAACCATTAAAATAACCTAATCTTAGCACTAGGTATCAACAGTTAATACCAGAAACCTTAGAAACCAACATGCAAAGCTAGAGGTAATGAAAATTAGTAAAAAGTGGGTTTCTTTAGTTCCTCCATGCTGAGAGGTACCTTTTCCATGTTTGCCAATGTGGAAGAAAAGGGGAAACCCTAAGGGAACTTCAAAATGACCTTTAAACAAATCAAGTAGACACTCTACAATCCTACATGAATCCTAAGACCAATTTTACATATTTTGGAGCCCTTAAACCCTATAAAAGTTCTCACAAATGATTAAGAAGTTGCTTCCCATAGTCTTCCACATTGAGCATATCATCCTCAATGTGAGGAAAATGGGGGAATCTCAAAAACCATCTAGGAAACCTCCAAACTGATTGGTTTTAACCTCAAAGCATAGTCCTTGACCTTGGAAACCCTAGAGGAATACATGCATGATCTATTGAGGTCCAAACTGGTATAGATATAAGATTTATGATTCTTAAATGATAAGGATCCCTTCCTCCATGATGCCTAATGTGGGAACTAAAGGGGAAACTCGTTTGGAACCCATAAACACCTCATAATGACATCAAATGACCTTGTATGCATCCTAAAATCTTGCCAGCAATCATTTGAGCCTTCAAACCATAGAAAACTTATCTCAAATGGTGAAAACATGGTTCCCCCATATCTTCCATGTTGATATCCCTAGCCTTAGCATGAAAAAATGGGTGGAAGTCCAAAGAACACTTAAAGAACTCAAAACTACCAAATTCTAACATGAAACTCTTACCCTTGTTCCTAGTGACTCCAGAAGCTAACATGCATAGTCGATTGCAATTCAAATTGGCCTAGATTTTGGATTCTTGTTTCATCCATATTAGAGAGGGCTTCTTGAATGCCACGTTACATGGAAATAGGGTGGGGGAAGTTATTGTTCCACTTATAGTGATAAGATGCTAGAAGCCAAGGATCCACGTCAAAGAATCCTAGGACCTCATAACCTTAAAGTTTTGCTTGTTTGACCTCATTTTGGCCTTGAAAACTAATTTTCCCTAATCTTCCATGTTGGAACAACTTCCCCAACATGGAAACAAGGGGGTAATACCTTAAATTCCCTTGAGTGACCTCCAGATATGCTTAAAATTAGCTAGAAACTTGTAGAATCATGATTTATAGCCCTAGGGACCTAGGAACCTAGTCAAAGTGCTCCCAAAACACCATGAATCCATAAAATAAGTGTCCCTTTATCTTTGCACACTAGGGGATATTGGGCTTAGCATGTAAGAAGGGGGGAAGCTATTTTAGCATATTTTGATGTCCAAAATCAACTCTAATCACCTCAAAATGAAGCCAGATGATGTAAAAATTTTAGATATAGGTTTCAGTTTCTTGTTTGACCATGTTTGATCTTGTTTTGATCAAGATTTTGATTCTCCACGGTGAACCCCTTCTCTTCCATGTTGGTGATCATGGAAATAAGGGGGAAAGACTGCAAAACTTGCTTTTTGGCATTTATAGATCTCTAGAGTGCTCAATTTTGAAAGATCTAGCCCTGCACTACCTTAGGAAGGCCCTAGGACCTCAATTTTTAACCTTTGGATGCTTCAAAATCTACTTTCCCTAGTTTTCATGTTGAGAGTCCCTTCTTCCAAGTTGGCTAGTGTGGAAACAAGGGAGGAGCAACATGGAATCTTCAAAACTCTCCAGTTTCATGTCCAAATAGCCTAGAAATAGCCTTAAATAAAGCCCAAAATCACCTAATAACTTTGTAGCCAAAAACCAAGGGCCACCAAGGCCTAAAACTGGAAAAATTTAATCTTTTTTAATCTATACTAATCAAATTGCATCATATGTAGCTTGTTTTTTTTATTACATAGTGTTTCAAATTATTTTTGGACTTGTGTTGCATCACTAATTTGGTTAACCTCCTTATGGCCTTTATATAGCCTTATATGTTCTTTATTTGCCTTATTATAGCCTTATTTACCTTTGTTTAGCTTTTGATTAGTATTGAATAGTGGGGTTTGACCTTCCCTTATCATCGTTTGGCACCATGTGACCATGGCCTGCTATGGCCTTAAACTAGCAAAATCATAATCTTTGGTGACCATTTGTACCCTTATTTCCCATACTTCCCCCTGTTTGATCTTTATTTTTCCTCTATTATGCTTTGTTAGCTTGTCCTTATCCTATTTATAGCCTTGGATGGTCTTGTTTACTTTAGAATAACATGTGTTCACATAATTTTATATAGCATTTTAGCATTTTTTATTCACTTTTACCCATGTGCCACTTAATATACTTTTGGTTGACATGAAAGATCCAAGTATGAGTACTTGGGAGCAAATTAGTTTACCTTTGTGTTTACATGGACCTCATAGTTATGTTGAATGATGTATTGACCCTGATTGCCTAGATCTTGAGCTTGAGAGTCTTGTTGACCATGTAGTCTTGATAGAGAAACCTCTATAATGATCTAAAAACTTAGAGGTAGGTGACATAACTAAATACTTTCTACTTGAGGTTCCTATCACAACACACAATGGTATGGGGAAAACCCTTAAACTAAGTTCCTTACTCAAACCTCAATATGCTAAAGACATCACAAACGTTCTATGGGACAACATTAAGGCCTTTGCTTGGTCATATGAGGATATTCTAGGTCTAGACCCATGCTTAGTACAACACATCTTGCTAGACCCTAGCATTAAACTATTTAAGCAAAAAGTATTCAAGATTAGACTTGATTTAGCCTTGGCAATTCATCATGAGATCTGAAAGCTCTACAAGCTAATTTCATTAGGTTTGTCGACTATGTGGAATTGGTGTTTAACATAGTAGTAGTTCCTAAGAAAAATGGGAGTATTCATATTTGCATCAATATCTGAGACCTAAATAAAGAAACTATCAAAAATGACTTCCCTCTGCTTAGTATTAATCTACTTATTAATACTACCACTAGACATGCTATGTTGTCCTTTATGGATGAATTCTTGGGATATAATAAGATTAGGATCAACCCAGAGCATTAACTTAGCATGACCTTCATGGCCCCTTGGGGTACCTTTTGTTATACCATGAGGTCTTTTGGTCTTAAGAATGTAGGAGTAACCTATCAATGAGCCATGGCCTACATTTTTAGTGATTACATGTTAGGTGTGCTCAATGATTATGTAGATGATATAGCTATTAAGTCCAAAGTGGCCAATGATCATGCTAATGATCTAGACCTTGTGCTTAAACAATGCTTCAAGTATAAGCTTAGATTCATTATGAAGAAATGCATCTTCAATGTCAAGGCTGATAAGATGCTTGGTTTTGTAGTATCTAAAGTAGGGATATGTGTCAAGTTAAGGCCATATCTAAATTGGTAGCACCTACCAATCTTAAGGAGCTTTAGGGATTATAAGGCACATTATAGTTTATTTGTAGGTTTATTGCTAGGATTATAGATAAATTATAGCCCATGCAACACTTTCTTAAGAAAGGGGCTCACTATGAGTGAACAACTCAATCCCAAGAGGCTTTTGAAAACCTTAAGCAAGAATTGGCATAACTACCGATAGTCTATCCTCTACAAGAGGGTAAATCATTTTATATCTACCTTTTCATCTTTAATATGTCCATTTCTTCTGTACTCTATTAAAAATGTGATGATAGAGTAGAGATGCATGTATACTACCTTAGCCATGCATTAGTTTCCCTTGAGACCTCATACATAGAAGTGGAGAAGTATTGTCTAGCACTAGTCTTCTCATTGAAGAAGTGGAGATACTACCTCTTCAAGAGTCAAGTCAATGTCATTTGCAAAGATAATGTGCTCAGAGCCACAATGACCAACATTTATGAAAGTAACCACAGAGTTTGACCTTCATTACATCTCTTAATCCTCAATGAAAGGTCAAGCTATAGCCATACAACTCATAGTTTTACCTATTGATGATCAAATGGCCATAGATCCTAAGTTCCCTGATGAGCATATTAACATTATTAGCCATGTTCCTAAAGGTTGTGAGGAGGTCATACACTTTGATGGAGCTTCAACTTCCCATGGGGCTAGTGTCACTACCATTATAACATTTCCATCTAGTGAAATCCAACCCTTTGCCTATTGTTTTGAGTTTCCATGCATCAACAACATAGTAGAGTATGAGGGTTTGATTAGATGGATGATGGTAGCTTGTAACCTAGGAATCATATGCTTAATGATCAAAGACAATTTACAACTTGTGGTCAACTAAGTGATTGAGGTCTATGCATGTAAATCCAAACACTTACAACCTGATTGTGACCTAGGGAAGTAATTGTTACAATAATTTACAAATGTTGATATCCAACACATACCCTAAAACGAGAATTACATAGCCAATGCAAATGTAACATTAGCCCTTAGTGTAACACTAGATGTGTTTAGTAAGTTTTCCACCTTAACTATGGACTATGCTACTCCCATCACATAGAACACTGAGGAAACCTTTATGGCCATTGTTCATATACTCCTTCCAAGGAGTGGTATGATGATATCAAATTTTATCTTATGCATGATGAATCCTCATGAGCCTTGACTATTGTTCAGAATGATGTTGTATGCAACTAATCGATGTAGTATGTCATCGTAGGTGATAACACATTATGTCGATGATCCTATGATGGCATACTCCTAAAGTTCTTAGGTAAAATCGAAGCCATAATAGTCATAGAGGAGGTTCATGAGGGTGTTTGTGGAGGACATATAGGACCTATATCTATTGTTGCTAAGATTAGATGGTTAGGATACTATTTAACACACATGGAAAATGACTACCTATAGAAGGTTAAGCATTGTGGCACATGCCAACTGATAAGTGGCAAGGTACCCCTACACTCAACCATACGAATATGAGTTTAACACACGTGATCTGGTCAAACTCTGTAGACTAAGTTCCTACATGCCTTATGGAATACTTAAGGTTAATTATTCATTGTCTTCCCAGACTTACTTGTATTTGTCACGGTGTATGGTTAAGTAAGTCTGAGGTATATGATTTTTATGTCTTTTATGCTTTATCTCCTATGCTAGTGAGGTGAAGGGTTGAAGAGACTAATTGACTAATTTTAACTAACTAACTAAGTCTAAATTAACCTAGTGTTAGCATCCATTCCCACTTACCATTCACACCCTGAACCAATGCAACCTTGGTTACCAAACACGAGTTGTTGTTGGGATCACCAAGCGTAACCCACGTGCTCAAAGTAGTCATACTAAGGAACTTAACTAGGAGAGAAGTGTTGAGAGATTTAATAACTAATAAAGCATTTACATAATAAAAAATAAATAACATTAAATAAAATCCTAATTAGCCTATTCCATGCACTGCAAGGTTTATCCAAGAAGTTCGTCTTTATTGTCGTACACAAACATGTGTTCAGGTACAATATTTGCTTAAATAAAGATCCGTTCACTTTAGAGCTCCTACTGCAGGCATATGGAAAATATTCTATCTCTAGAGGGATCAAACTATCAGAGTTTCACTATGGTCTAGGCCTAGAATGAGAAAAAAGGGAGATCCACCTCCTATTTATAGACTTGGCGGCACACCGCGATATCACGTACGCGATATCGCAGGGGATGACACGATATCGCGTGGGATGTGATATCGTGCCAGATATGATATCGCGTACACAATATCATGGCCCATGCGATATCACGTCCCATCATACCCCCATTACTGAATGAAAATGCATCCTCGATTTCCTTATAATAATACAGGGAAGGTATGGGATTATTGACTCAAATGGAACTAATGGTGAATGGGATGACATGTAAATGAATCATCATGACAAGATAAGACAAAACTGGTGTTCATGACAACAAGAGTGAACACCTTATTACATTTGACATCAGGCCTTATTTGGCAGCTGAGAGAAAGAGAGAGAGAAATAAATTTTTCTATTGCCAACACCAAAATTATGTCTTTCGTTGTCCATCCGTAAGCATGCCATCGATCTTGCTCCTTGCATAGCTGCTTTCAGCACTACTCCATTCCAAGTGTTCCCTCTAGATCCAATCCATTGTTGTATGATTTCCATCTACACACACAACAAAATCCTTATATTAGGAAAGGTAAATGAATTTCAATGTAGTTGATACCTTGCTTCGGTGAAAGTTCCATTGGCTAGGTTGTGGTATGGTTGATTGTGGGTCTAGAGATATAATAATGGTAACTATTGAAGGTGTAGGGGTTAGGAGAAAATCAAAAAAATTGGGCCCCATACCCCCATGATTATTTGTGAACCTCCGGTAGTGAGAGAATGGAAAAAGAACAGGAATAAGGAAGATGGATAAAAAGAGACAACTATAACGTCGATGAAATGAATGTTAAGATGGAAATGAAAGAAATAAAGTGGATTGAAAAAATGTTAGGGGAAAGAATTTAACTGGTGTACCAAATAGGAATGTTAGTGGGTCCTCTCCAAAGAAGGCTAATGCCCTTAATGCCTTGACAAATCCACATTCAAAGAGTCCATAGGCTCTGGGAATGTCATATGGAATAAGAGTTAATGTCTTAACCACAAGAATTTACCAAAAGGAAAACAATGCATCTACTAAAATATACACTAATGATACAACCAACAACGAGGTGAATAATGGAGAGAAGAAAATGGAATGGAATCCCAAGAACAAGGTGGTGTACAACCCCTTGTGAAGTTCATGATTAATGTAAGTTAGCAAATCCCATTCTAAGTTCGGTCTCAAACAAACCACATCTAGTGACTTCGCATCAATGCATTCGGCCAATCCATCCTCTTGAAGTAACAAGAAGGCTTTCACCCAAGAGCCACCACCATTCCGATGAAACAAGGAGGAGAGAATGGGAAGTGAGAAGCCCTTAGTTAGAGGGAAAATCTTTATTTTAGTTCCATAACCAGTGCTTGTAGCCCAAGGGATTATTTTTTCTAAGGGGTGTGCTTTGAATTCTCTCTAATTTTCTTTTTGTTTTATATGTTTATACATGAGAACCACACTATGTAAAGACTTTGTTATTTTTATTACTTAGCTTCCTAATAATTGGATGACATTGAAGTGGCAAGAAAAATCAAGAAGAAAACATCCACGCACCCAAGAGAATAGCTGACACAAATGCATCAAGTTCCCTTGAAGTCACACCCTTTCCAATCCTTGAGTCCTTCCCTAGTTTGAGAAGTGCCCAGTCACCGATTCATTATAGTTCTTATTTAAAAAGGGACTATACATTTCCAAGCCAAGAGAGACCATATAATTTTGTGGATGTATGGATGAATTGGACTCATTGCCTACCATATCAAAAGAGACATACGTTAGTATCAACAACATCACTTAAAGGTAAAAATCAAACATTAGCAATCAATACAAAAATAGTTCATACCATCATGAAGAACACTTATTGGGTGACAAACTTACAAGATGGATCACACATGCACACACACACACAAAAATGAAAAATTATAATGATGTTGTAAAACAAAAACAAGAAAAGTTAAAGAAATTTTTAAAACAAAAATGTGAAAAAAAATGTGTAAAACAAAAAATGTGTAAAACAAAAATTTGTAAAACAAAATTGTGTAAGACAAAAATGTGTAAAATAAAAAATTAAAAAGAACTTAGGGCGCCAAATGATTAGCATAGGTGGCCATCTCCCTCATGACTGAATGGAAAGGAAGAGATCCAAAATAATGAACACCTATTTGAATTTTTCAAAAGTGTCCAACTTCTCTTGATTGCTATTCTTAGATTAAGGGGTAGAAGTCAGTGACGCTCATACTCCAATGTATCTATGCCTTCATTGTTGGCATGAGTTATTCCCCCAGTTCATTCCATGCATGTTGGTCAATTGTGCTTTTGACTAGCTGTCAACTACGGGGTATCCACTACTTGTGTGGTTGCTACATACAGGCATCTTTGTCTCAGAGTTTCAAGGGCACACCTATTGCATGGAGGAGATGCCAAGCATTCCTCCATGTCATCACCTGATGAATCATTTTATGTGATGCATAGAACTTTCTTCTTCTCAATCTTTCCATAAATATTTACCTTATATATCTCCAAGGAAAGATCGCGAATCCCTAGGCATGCTTCTATTGTACTTAGCCATGCCCTTCCCATTATAATTGGGAAGTCCCCTTCGTTGTTGTTAACTTCTATCACCAGGAAATCAGCTGGGTATGACCAACCACACATAATGATGATAATGTCCTCCACCAATCCCAAGGGAATGGTGATGGACTAGTTAGCCAGCTCTAGTTGAATATTGCTCTTCTTGAGTTGGGGCAGGTTCCAAGTTTGATACATTTCTTGTGATATTAAGTTGACTCTGAAACCTAAGTCAAGAAGAGCCTTATGTGGTTTGTTCTCGGTGACTTGAAGATAAATTAAGGGACTTCCAGGGTCAGATAGTTTTCTGGGAAGGTGGCCTACCTTGATCTAGTCAGTTATGCTATGTGTTAACATAACCATATACGTTGAGCTCTGGTGTTGGACTGAAGGGAGCTACAAAGCCTTATGTGTTGGAGGAGCATGCACAGACCCAACTGCTTGTGGTTTTGAGAGCTTGTCTAGGCTTTTGGTTCTAAAGAAAGGTCTTATCCTTTTGCAGTTATTAGAACCAGCAGTGGGTTGAATGGTTACAACTCTCGTAGCATTGCGTTGCTGTGGTTGAGTGGGGAGTTCCCCTTGCATTGTTTGAGCAGGTGGTATGGGAACTACTCGTGGAAGAGAGGCGGATGGATTAGGAGGATGGCATGGATATGGAGCATCTCCTGGAGGAGAAGGAGTCATTCTAAAGTACTCCTGAACTTGGCAGTGATGTTGGGGAGTTGTGTGACCCATGGAGTCACTTGGAGAAATTGGCTGACGCATGTAGTAACCATATGGATTGGGTTGTCGGTAAGGGTATTGCTGTTTAGGTGGTGGCATCCCCCATGACTATGGGTATTGCCACTATTGATGTTGCCCGATGGGTTGTGGTGGAGTTCCACTTAGATAGTACATTAATGGTTGGTGGAACTGTCTGGGATTACCTTGAGGATAAGGTAACCTTCGGGGTGTCTACTGTCTGTTGAGTCTCAGGTTAAGTGCATACACCCTAGACTCTTGTAGATGTGAGATGATTGGACAACATCTCTTAGGATGGTCATATTGGCAGATCTCACATCCATCTTCATCGTCTGTGTCTGAATCTACAACCTCATCGGAGATAGTTATTTTCTCCTTACCCTTGTCACGTGCAGGGCCTGAATCTCTCCACTTTTTCTTATCCTTGTCACTACTTCATTCCTCCTTAGATTACTCTACAATCTTTAGGACAGTTTCAATTTGACTATCTAAGGAGGTCCATACTTCATCTACCTTAGCTACCACTTCCATTGTTAGCTTTTGGAGTGGCAAGGTTTTTTTGTTCACCAACTCTTTGAGTGGTGACTCATCCTCTTCATTGTAGAATCTCACTCCCCTCTTCCAGAGGGAAGGATCACAATTATATTCTTCCACTCTCTCTATTTTTCATAGCTCCCCTTCTTCTCTGGCTACTTGCTCCAACAATAGATGAATTTCATGGGATCTAAGTTCTGATAATCTTCCTTGGTCATAAGTCCCAAGGGTTCTCCTAGTTTCATATCTTAGCCCATCTACGATGTGGCAGAGTTAATCCTGTTGTGCATAACCATGGCCCGAGTAACGATGTAATAATGCATAATAGTGGCCCATGGCAGCATCCAAGGGTTCATGATTTCCTTACTTCCATCCTTGGATTTGCTTATGAAAATTAGACACTCTGAAGTATGTATGATATTTATCATTGAAGAGTTCTAACATCGTACTCCACCTCCTGATGGTTTCCAATTCTAAGGACCGATACCAACTCTCTACTTCCTTTACAAGTGTCCTAGGAAACAACTTCAATTTCTACAACTCATTTTCTTTATTTTGCAAGGTGCAGGCATCATGGAATGCCTGTAAATGATTTTGCGGATCAACATTATATCCCCCTTCGAAGCATGGGATAATGTTCATATCTAAGCGCTTGATCCAACTATCTTTTTGATGCCTTGTTGGCATCCTAACTACCTCCATGATATCTAGCATACTTCGAGTTGCTAGTAGGGGTTCATCATGATTGTCTCTTTCATGATGTCTATGATGCCTACATTGTTCCCTACTTTCCCTTCGCTCATGCCCTTGTCCTCTTTCTCGACTCTCTTGTTGAGGTCTCTCATTGTTCCTACCTCTATCCTCACTGTTATGCTCTTTATGATTGTGCCTTGATGTGGAAGGAGAGGATGAATGATGTGATGAAGGGGAAGATGAAGGAGAACCATTGTCATGATGATGTTTCTTACCTTCTCTTCTGTGGCTTCGGCCCTGATCGTGATGACAATATGAGTGCCCATCCTTGTCATGTGTTTTTATTCCCTTAGTGAACAGTTGGCATTTTTAGGGATTGGAACCATGGTTGTGTATCATGGAGCATAGGTTCTAATACCCCACCTCCTCACTATCGTTAGTAGGGGGAACATCTTTTGATAGAGAACTTGTTATAAGTGGTTCACCATCTCAAATTTCACTTAGGACGTGCGGGACCTCTTTACCCTTTAACAGTGTATGGTGGCTCTCCTACCTTGAGTCCTTTAAACGTTGTGCTTTTGTGGGATGATAATCCCTTGTGTCAAAGTTTCCTATAATGAATTCAGCATAGAGCTATGTCATGCCTATCTGTGCTAGGGCACGGAGAAGCATGTTGGGGACTACATGATCTGGAGGTAACGCTATGTTACTTTGCAAATCTCTCCAGTGCATCTATTCATCCTGATGGAGGATAAAAGTAAAATTAGGTATATACTCATTGAGATGAGTATATACAACCCTATATTGTTAAGGAACTGGCTGATTTTGGTTGTGTTTTAGACTGCTGACTTTTCTTTGCATGATCCCTAGGTGGTGAATTGCTCTTATGAGAAGAAGAAGAAGACATTGTGTCTTATTGGTATGCTATTTAACCATTATATGAATTTTCATTTAATTAACCCTAAGGTTCGTTTAGGCTCCCAACGATGTGAGTAATTTCCTATGTTCTACTTAGCACACAAACACTTAGTCCTCGGCAACGGTGCCAATGATGAGTGGTGAGGTACCCCTACACTCAACCATACGAATATGAGTGTAACACATGTGATCTGGTCAAACTCTATANGACTGCTTTGAGCACGTGCATTACGCTTGGTGATCCCAAANCAATGCAACCTTGGTTACCAAATGCTAGTTGTTTTTGGGATCACCAAGCGTAATGCACGTGCTCAAAGCAGTCATACTAAGGCACTTAACTAGGAGAGAAGGGTTGAGAGATTTAATAACTAATAAAGCATTTACATAATAAAAAATAAATAACATTAAATAAAATCCTAATTAGCCTATTCCATGCACTGCAAGGTTTATCCAATAAGTTCGTCTTTATTGTTGTACACAAACATGTGTTCAGGTACAATATTTGCTCAAATAAAGATCCATTCACTTTGGAGCTCCTACTATGGGCACATGGAAAATATTCTATCTCTGGAGGGATCAAAATACCAGATTTTCACTATGGTCTAGGCCTAGAATCAGAAATAAGGGAGAGCCACCTCTTATTTATAGACTTGGCGGTGCACCGTGATATCACGTACGCGATATCACAGGGGACGATGCGATATCGCATACGTGATATCATGTGGAATGTGATATCACGGTGGATGTGATATCACAGCCCATGCGATATCGCGGCCCATGCAATATCACGTCCCATCACCAATGATATAGCAACCTTATACATGTACCACCAATTGAGTTGCATACCACTCAAATAACATGGTCATTTCAAACATGGGGATTGGATATCATTGGGTCCATTATGCCTACGTCTTCCATGGGGCATAGCTTCATCATCATCACAACCAAATACTTTACAAAGTGGGTTGAGGCTATTCCCCTAAGGATGACCACATCTAAGTAGATTTTCAAATTCATCCTAGATAACAATATAGCCCATCTTGGCATACCCATGACCATAGTTATGGATAATGGACCATAATTTAGTAGCCAAGAAACAAAATATCTCTATCATGACCTAGGAATTAAGCATTTTTTCTTGTTGCCTTATTATCATCAAGCCAATGGGACCTAGGAAAAAGCATGAAACAAGGCCATCATTAACATGCTCAAGAAGATGCTTAATAATAGCAAGTGTAAATGGCATGAATGGTTTGTCCATGCACTATGGACATACAGAACGACTTATCGCATGACCATTGGTGTAATGCTTTATAGCTTGATTTATGATTCTAAAGCTATTTTATGTCTTGAATTGTAGGTGCCATCACTCCAAGTAGCCTTGATTGACTTCAACAATGATGAGCAAAATAAGGATTTGTAGACAACAACCCTGGACTTTTTTGAGGAGTAATATATGCAAGTGCTTGTTGACATTAAACACTATCAAAAGAGGTAGAAGAAATAACATCATCATAAAATGAACATGCACAAGATCAAGAAGCGTGACCTAGTTTGCAAAGCCATCTATGAGCATGTGGATAAATTCTTAGCCAACTAGGAATGATCCTTGATTGTCACTAGAGCCTACTAGAACAATGTGTTTAAGATAATCGACAAGGATGGGAATGAGCTAGCTGATCCAGTCAATCATTTTTATCTAAAGCCATACTACATATAACTAATAATCATCAACAAGAGAGCCTACTTTCAATGGCCTTCTATGACCTTAAACAAGTATCATGACTTGCCTCGACCTTAAACTAGCAACTTTGATGATCCAAATAGCTTAGTTTTATCATCTCATATGGCCTGTATGCATTGTAGCATCATAGTATGTAGTGGCATTTTGTATTCTTTATCCATATCTCTTTGGTCAATCCTTCAGGCACCAACAAAGAGGGGCCATTGAAACACCATAAAATTTTGTATGTTATAGTGAATTTTCATCATTTAGCTTTCTCCCCATGAAACCCAAGGAAAAAATTCATTGTAAATGTGAATATTATAATCCATGATGGGAAATCACACATATTCCATATTTTTGAGGTTGAAAAATGCTTCATACATGGTCAAAGGCTCATTCCCCAAGTGAAAAGATCAGTTGGTATCTATATTTGGTCATGGGAAGGTCAAAATTACCTTTTAGAATGCTAAACATGGTAGTTTGATGGGTTTTATGGAGGTTATATATTTTTCTAGGCTAGAAACACTTGCAGGGGGAAGATCTCACTTACCCCTAGTGTGGAGAGGTGGGTATTTCCCCCTCAATGTGGAAGTTTTCCCTCACCTTGGAGGTTGAACCCCTGGTGTGGAAACTACATGCCCTTAGCATGGAAGCCAAAAAATCTAGATTTCAACACTCCATACACTCCAAGATTGACCAACCACTTCAGCAAGGATGGTAGAAGGCTTAGCATGAAATACCTATCTCCAAAATGAAAGATATTCCCCAATTACTATTTCTAGTAAATAAAATAACCATTGGGGGAAGGCACTTACTATATATGGTAAGCCTCCCAATTTGGAAATCCATCTCACCTGTATGAAAATGAAATTTGTAGCAAAATTACATCCAATTTGTAGCTATTTTGTAGTTAAATTAAAGAAAAATTACAAACCTTTTGTAGCACCATTCATGGTCTAAAACCTATAAAAATCAATCTTAAACATCATTTACAAGTTCCAAATTTTGACAATTCATAATCTTGGCATTTATTGAGACTTTTTGGTAATAATTTAATACTTTTGCAATTCCATAACCTTTCCACTCTTTTGGTAGAATATATTAATCATACATGCATTTTACAAGCAATAGTTCCATACTTGGGCATTCTCAAGAACTCAAGAGATCTTTCAATCTCCCATGCTTGCATTCTTTTAAACCCTAATGTAGAAGCATCATAACTCTATTACCTTGAGACTTGTAAAATTTTGGTGTGAATGTTGCATTTTTTGGGCTCCTAATCCCCAACGTGGAGCAATTTGATAGCCAAATTTCTCACTTTTCACACGTCCAATAATAACCCAAATTGCAGATCTATTGTTGTAGCAGAGGAGATTCGAATGCATCAAAAGTGGCTTGGTATTTGGATCATGGAGAAGATCACATTGGCTTTAATAGGCCTTGAACTCCTACCCCAAAAAACCCTTCTTTGCTTTGTCATGAGTGTTTATTATACACATTTCTAGAACTCTTCCTTTATTACTTTAATAAATTTTTAAAGTATCATTTTTGTATGCAATTTGCATTTATTTTTCCATTCTACATATTTGTAATTTTTTCATTATTATTTGCATCATTTTTTTTGCATTTCATAAGTCCTTGGGTGATTTTCTAGACTATCTAGGGCACAATGAATCCCATCTTTTTAGAGGTGCTAGGAATTCAAGGTTAAGTCTACTACACTAGGACTTTTGATTTTCTAGTGATTGAATTTTTGAATTGAAACATGCCAATGATAGAAATCATTGCCCTTCTAGTGCACTGTAGACACCATTGATGCCAATAATCATTACCACCTGTAGCATACCATGGATACTATCGATGTTGGAAAATGTTGCCCCCTCTAGTGCATTGTGGAGACTACTAGCACATGGTAGACACTATCGATGCCAAAAATTGTTGCCCCCTTTGGAATCCTATGGACATCACCGATGCTAAAAATTGCTACCCTCTCCCATACACCACATATAATGCTAGCACTAAAAGTTATTTCTCCTTATATGCACTATAGACATCATTGACAGTGGGAATTGTTGCCCCTTTAGGTGCACCATGGATACCACCAGTGTCAGAAATTGCTGCTCCTTCTAGTGCATCATGGACACTGTTGGTGCCAAAAATCATTGCTCCTTCTAGTGCATCACAAATACCATTAGCACCAGTAATCACTATCCCTTCTAATGCATCATGGATACTAGTAGTGTTGAAAATCATTACTTCTTTTGGTGCATCATGGACATTGTCCATGCTGAAAATTACTATCCCTTTTAGTGCCCTACAGACACCATTAACGTTGAAAATCACTAACCCTTTTGGTGCCCCTCCATTGCTACTACAAGAAACCCTCACATCGCTAGCACAACATCATAGCTAGCATTTCTTGGGATCATGCCAAACATGGTGAGGGCTACATAGGCCTTAACAAAAGGACAACACAGGCTTGCGTAGGCTACATTAGCCCTAATAAGGGCCATACAAGCTCCTCCAAGGCTACGTGAACCTTGAATAATGGCACTTAAGCCCTAAGAGATCCACATAGGAATGTTGCCCACTGCTAAACATCATCACCCACTAATGTCATGTAGGAACACCATCCATTATTAAATGTTGCTGCCCACCAATGCTACTGCCCATTACTAAATGTTGCCACTGCTACTTCTCACAATTGCTATCATCACCCATCATTACTGCACTCCTTCAGTGCATCCTACTTGCTACTCCAGCATTCCTACAATCCCTACCATTGTACATGCTTCAAAAACTACCCCTACACCTAGTGACAGGAAAACTTTTTCATTGGTTGATGAGAAATTTGAAATTTTTTGTCAATTGATGGAGAATGCAAAAATTTCTATCAAAAAATTAGTTTAAAATTATGAAATGAATTTTTTTTAAGAAAAAAAATGTTTGACATTGCATTACCAAGTAAGATAAAAATTTTGCAATTAAGTGTGCTTGTCTTAGAGTAGTATTGGAATGGGTAACCTCTTGGGAAGTCTTGAAAATTGTGAAAATTTTACAAATTTAAAACAACCATAAATTTTGATTATTGAGTCTATTTTTAATCAAAAAAAATCAATTCCAATAGATTTAAACCTTTTGGACACCATGGAATGATAAAATTTAGCTTTTAAGAAATTAAAAATTAATTTTTCAAGCCATCATTTAGGGTCCCGAAAAAATTAGGATTCTCTCATTGAGTAGAAGTTCATGCTAGTTCTAACCTCTCCTAAAACTAGTTAACTATCTTGAGACCCATAAGAGGGCCATAGAGGCTAAGGATTGTCAACATGCTTGATGATCAAATGAATGTCCTTGAGGACTGCATTAAAACCCAAAGACTACATTGGAGAATTATGGAGACCTAAGTTATTGATCAGATGAATGCCCTTGAGGAACCAATTAATGCAATCAGGGGTATTTAAGAGGAACTTCATTAGTCAAATCAAGAGTTTAGGATAGTGATGTAGAACATGTCTAAAGAAATAAGGAAATTATCCCAAAGTTCAAAAGAAAAATGGTCAGAAGTGCAAGGAAATATGGATTCCTTTGCAGACTCCATCAAGTAATTAACTAAGCATCTTACCAACCTATAAATCCAATCCACTTTCCACCTAGAAATTAATGTCAAGATTAGTCTCCACATTATATAGATCAAAATCAAGATCAAATTCCCCCTAGGGATCCGCATAGAAATCCCTTCATTAGAATGTCAACATCCCTTCATTAGGTCAAAGAATAGAAACTAAAGGTGAGGAATATTTAAATTGGCAACATGCATCAAGAGAATCACTAAGATAAGTGTATGCAAAAAATGTAAAATTAGATCATCATGATGGAGCCCCTAGATCTAGTTCTAAGGTAAAAGATTGACTTGATACAATGAAAAATTACTTTGATATGAAGTCATCTTCCTGTATGTGAGAGGACTTGTAGCAACATGGTGAAATGGACTAAGATCTTAAGGGTTGATTACAAATTGGCTCAACTTCTATTGAGATTTTGAACTAAAATTTGTACCTAATTCCTTTCTCAAAGAGCACAAGATGAGATTTGATTCCTTAGGATTGGGAAGACAATTAATGGAAGATTACTACAAGGAATTCTATGATCTCTCTCGGTATGAAAGCCACCCGAATGAGGGAGAGTTATCATCAAAGTTCATTGGTGGACTACATGCATAACTACATTCTCAAAAATAAGCACATAATCCTCAAATAATTGATGAAGCTTATATAATTGCTAAAGAATATGATGAATCAAATCAAGCATGAACTAGCCCTCAAGAAGCAATGGTAGAAGAAACACCAACCAAGAGAGCTTGATCAAGATGTTTTGCTTATGGTGAAGATCATTTCAAATGAGATTATCAAAAATTATGATAAAAAGTACAAAGAAACAATTAAAAAAAGAATCAAAAACCCAATCCAAACATGACCAAAGAAGAAGTCCAAATCACCACAATGGTAGTGAAGAAGATTTTAGCATCAGCTAAGTTGAGTTTGCGAAAATTCCAATTTGCTTTATTGATTTTTGAAGGATTAATTAAGGGTAAAAAAATTAAAATCTTGATTAATAGTGATGCCAGTGATAACTTTATTTTCCCAACTTTAATTAAGTTATTGAAATTAAGTTTACCTTCCAACAAAGTTGTTAAGAGAGAATTTGTAGATGGAACAACTATGAGCAAGCATATCAAATAGAGAGAAATTGCCTTTATTCTATAAGATATGAATTTAATTGATGAATTATTTGAATTTGAATTAGATGATGTTGATGAAATATTAAGAATATCTTTCCTACCAAAATTTGATATTGCTGCCCACTTTGGAACATGTATTTTAAAAGTGCCAACCATTGATGGAGTCATGGTTCTAAGGTGGGTACGAACAACAAAGTGAATTCACATTATATCTATTAAGAAAGCTAAGAGATTGGTAAAAAAGGTACTATGATGTTGGTAGTAAAATTAGCTCAACCTTATAAATCTTTGGGTATTAAGATTCCAAATGAACTTAAGGAATATAAAGATTCAATATTTGGTGAAACTAGGGAACTAACTCTAAATAGAACTATTAAACATGCTATTAATATTTTTCTTAGTGTATAACTAGTTTCAAAAGCTTCTTATAACATTTCCACTTCTGAATTAAGAGGCTTAAAAGTACAATTAGACCAAATGTTGGAAGAAGGGAAGAATTGACCTAGTGAATCATCTTGGGGTGCACCAATCTTATTTGTTAAAAGGAAATATGATATGTTAAGATTATGCATAAATTATAGGACATTTAATAAAGTGATGATTAAAAAAACATATCCCTTTCCTATGATTGATGACTTGTTTAATCAACTCACGAGTGCATGTTATTTTTCAAAGATTGATTTAAAAGTAGGTTATCACCAAATAAGGATTAAGGAACAAGGCATTCAGAAAACTACATTCAGAACTAGGTATGGATTATATGAATTTGTAGTGATGCCATTTGGATCAACTAACATACCTACAAAATTCATGACATTAATGAATAGTATCTTTCATGAATACCTTGATTAATTTTTTATAGTATTTATGAATGATATACTTGTTTACTCTAAGTTAAGAGAAGAACATGTCAAACATTTAAAAATTATAATGAAAGTCCTTGAAGAACATCAGTTGAAAGAGAAATTAAGTAAATGTGAACTCTTCAAAGAAGATTTTTCATGCTAGGGCCATATAGTTTCTAAGAAAGGATTACAAGTAAAACCAACAATAATTAGTATAGTTCAATATTAGCCAGAACTAAAAGATGTTATAGCAGTTCATAATTTCTTAGGTTTAATAGGTTATTACCAACATTTTATCAAAGATTATCCTACCTTGGTAGTATCCTTGATTGAGATTTTGTAGGAAAGGAATATGTTTAAGTTTGATGAAAAATATAAGGAAGCTTTCCTCAGGTTAAAGATGTTACTCACATCAATGCCTATTTTGAGAATCCCAAATGAAGTAATATCATTTGAAGTATCTAAGAATGCATGTGGAGTAGGAATTAGTGTAGTCCTTTCACAAGAAGATAAAGTTGTATGTTTTGAATCTCTTAAGTTACAAGGAGTTAAGGTAAATTACTCAACTCATGATTTAGAGTTACTGACAATTGTTCATACTTTGAAAGTTTGAAGATAGTATTTTTGTGAAAAAAGTTTTGTACTAAAAATAGATCATAAAAGTTTAGAATACTTGCAAAGTAAACCTATTTTAAACACTCAACAAATATGATGTGTAGAATTATTGGTTGAATATGATTTTGATATTAAATATATTCCCATAAGACAAAATGTAGTAGTCAATGCTCTTAGTCTAATGTGAAGGTTGATGATCAATGTGGTGACAACCCCTATGGAAGAAGAAATTAAGAAACAAATAAAAGAAGATTCTTAATTCAAGAAGATCCTACCTAATATTTCTTCTAAGCCTTATTATCATCTTGCTTCTAATGGTTTATTGATGAAAGAACAAAGTGTGTGCATTCTAGAAGGAAATTGAAGACTTAGGCTATTATCTGAAGTCCACAAAGTATCATATGTGAGATATCTAGGTTATGTTAAAACTTATATGATGATACACAAATCCTATTTTTCGATGCAATAGGGGGTGTAGCATGGTTAGCTATGATGCTGATGGGAGATGGTGCTAACGGTGTAGATAGTGTTTTTGATGTTCACAATGTTTTATGGTGTTAGTGACTTTGATCATAGTCAAGAAGTACCTAAGGGGATGAGTGTAGTCAAGAGTTTTGGCAGAGTTGGTCATGTCAATGTGTAGAAACCACTACCCAAGTGTAGTTCCAATGCGACTATGTGATAAAATAGAAAAAAAATGCAAGGAGAGAGAGAGAGTAAAGTATAACACCATCCCAAATTTGGGTTGAGCATAGTTAATAACAACAAAAATTAGAAGGTACATGGTGTATAATAGGCACAATGGACAATGTAGTCATAGTCTTTGAGGTGTCTAACCACGAAGACTAGTACTCTGTAGAGGTGTCTGTGTCTGCTAGGTTGGCTATCGTGGTGTACCATTGGCTATGGTGTTCTATTGGGCTGTGTGGGCCTATGATGGTTTGCAACTTCACCTCTTCTTGGTTCACCAAAATGCCTTTGCTTTTTTTTTTCAAGTTCTTCTTAAATTTACCAATCTTTTGATTTGCCAACCTTGAAAACTTTGAGGATGCAGGTATTTATAGGTTTAGGGTTTGTGGAAAATTCATGATGATTACCACATGGTGGAGGAAACAGTTGGGACTATGCTTAGTGTAGTCACTATCCATGTGGTGTATTGATGGCACTAGTGGTGTTATGCTTTATTATTCTCTATCAGACCCTACAAGACTGTGGGACTATGACTACACTAATAATTACATGTGTGTGCCATGAAGACTACAAGGTGCTTGAAAAATGAAAGCTAGAGACTATGCTTCACGAGACTATGCTCTCCATGGTCTAGCATGGGGTTGAGCATAGTTACAATTTTGAGGCAAAATGGAATACAAAGAAGAAGGATTTTTCCGACTATACTCACTGAAGGTGAGTTGACTGCATCCTAGAGTTGAGTTGAGCATAATTGCTATGGTGTGGAGGTTGTTAGAAATTATTTTTTCTGACTACGCACTCTACAAGAGGTTGATGATCTCTACAAGATGATGACGTTCTCTACAAGAGGCTGACTATGCTCTAGGTTGGGGAACAGTGTAGTTTAAATTCTAGTGAAATCCATGCAAAAATGAACTTTTCATAGACTATGCTCTCCATAGGAGGCTGACTATGCTCCCAACTGGGGAAGAGCATAGTCTCAACACTTAGCCAAATTTGCAAAGATTGGCCTTTTGTTGACTATGATCTCCACGAGAGGCTGACTAAGCTCTCAACTAGGGTCAAGTATAGTCCTAGGACTTGTCAAAACTTGTGAAACTTTCTTCTTGTTGACTACACTCTCTACAAGAGGCTGACTATGCTCCCATCTGGGGAAGAGCATAGTCTTGAAACTTAGCAAAATTTGCAAAAGCTAGGCTTCCTATTGACTACGCTCTCCATGAGAGGCAGACTACACTCTCAACTAGGGTCAAGCATAGTCTCAACACTTAGAAAAAATTTGTGAAAATAGCCTTCTATTTACTACTCTCTCCACAAGAGGCTAACTATGCTCTAAATTGGGGTCAAGTGTAGTCTTGACACTTTGAAAAAATTTGTAAAACTAGCCTTCTGCTGACTATGCTCTCTATGAGGGGTTGACTACAGTCCCATTTTGGAGAGAGTGTAGTCTCAAAACTTAGCTAAAATTTTAGTTAGGATGTCATAGTCTAGATTTGGTGGTGTTTCATTGGCCCATCCTTTTATTAACATCTGGAGGTGTGGCCTGATAGACATCAACAAAGAACAATAAAACATCATAGTAGAATTGGCACCAACATCACTCTTTTATACTTAATTGGATGTCACTGCACCATGCCCAAGAGTGCTATGGATAGTGGTATGCTAGATAGTAGGTAAGAAGCGGGAGTAAAAGGTGTAGGAAGTGTGCTAGGGATAAAAGGGAAGATGAGGTGCAAGTGGGATGTTATGATGCAAGGACATCATGGTTGATGGTGAGCATGACACCAAAGTGGTTTGCCTTTAGAAATGTTGACCTCTCGTCAAAGTGCTTATGAGATAGTCAAGGTGTAGGTTCAAGGGTGGGCTGGTTGTGGAACAACTTTGCTACTAGATTTCTTAGCAATGTGTTTTTCCCCCTTCTTTTTTTCTTGTTTTCTGGGTAGGGTAAACCTTCTTTGGGCTCTGCACATTACTAAATGATTGCTATGTAGTGCTTCCTATCAAGTGAGATTCATGTCACTAGATGGGGCTTGATTTATTGTTTATGAAACTATATCATGTCTGTCTGATAGGTGTTTTATCAATGGGATGAATTATGTTACATATACCTGGGATTTGATTAGTTGATAGAGGCTCCTCATAGGAGAAACACCCTTTTTTTTATGCATCGGTTGCATACTCTATTCCAAAACCACTTGGAACCATTTACTGCATCGGAGGGTAAGTGCTTCTATGGATTATGTAGTGTTTTTTTTCTACTTGCTCATGTTAAATTAATAATGATTCTATGATTAATTTTAGGTTTAGAGTTAATGAAGAAGGCCTGCATGATGACCCAGATGCTCTGGCCTTAACCTATATTGCCTTAGATGTTTTCTTATTTAGCATGAGCGTTCAAGTAGCCATGATTGAGTAGATGGGATGAGATTTAAAGACCTATATATCACATCACCCTAAGGTGTATGAATGATGTAGGACCCATGGCTAGTTAGATGAGGAGTGGACTACTAGTGAGATTAACTCTAAGGAGGTATTTTTAGCACCACCCCCATCTCATACCCCCTTTGTGCCACATATGTATCTACATTTTTGCTCATGCACTTGCATATGTGCTTTTTAGTTTGCCTTATTTGAATGATGACATGTTAACCTTAATTTACTTCATATTGCAATGGTGATTGCCTTAGCTGAGGTGATGGTGGTCATCATAGGTCACAAAGAGGCCACCCTCATCATGAAATATGGGGACGTGAAAGGTGCATAGCATTGGCTATGCCATAGAGCACCAAACACACTGATAGCTTGGCTCACACATGTTGGGTTGATGGACCTATTCTTCGCCCTTAGCCTAAGTATCTTGGTGGTTGAAATGGTCATGATCATCAAATCCTTTAACAATTATGTTGAGAAGTTTGTCACCCTAGTACATTGCATGATAGTAGTGCTAGATCTCAATTAGGCCTTCTTTGCTGATCTCTTTGACATTCATGTGGATGGTCCAACAATTGTTGATAAGGCCAACTAGGAGGTGGATTGTAGAGAGGAGATTTAGGATTTTTTGGAGGCCACTAAATTTTACAAAGGCATATAGATCAAAGATGTGTAGGTGCTTGAGGTGTGGGAGATCTACCCTCTATTCTGTTCTCATGCCTTTCCAAAGCTACTTTTCCAAGAAAAGATCCTAGGGGTGGAATAGGCATGAATGATGAAGGAGATTCTACAAGAGGGTAAAAGGTTTAATTGGACCATGTACATAGCCACCATCCTACATGTAGAGATTTCTCAGCTTTAATTGAACCTCCAGGGGTAGGTCCCATGTCCACCTTGTGTTCTTCATAGAATACTTGCAAAGGTTTGCAAAGCTTCTAGTCATGCAAGATGATGGACAATGGGTGGTGTAGGACTATGAGAAGCGATCCTAGCTATGTGTCAAACATATGTTTTTGACCACACACATGTAATACCCTCTAGAGGAGATTGATAAGTCATTATTAGTAACGACCAATATTCCTATGGGACACTCACATTATTCATGCGATAGTGTGTGTGAGGGAACTCCAATTGGCACCGGGGACATTAGCAAGGTGGATCACTACATAGTAGAGATGGTGGGACTATCTAAGGCCAAGATCAAGAGTCTACATCAAGAAGCTAGCCCTAAGATGAGAAAGCCAAGTAGCAAAAAGATCCAAATTAGGCTATGAGATTTGCATGAGGATGTTGCAAGTTAGTATGCATATATGCTAGATGATTTGGTTGTATTTATGCATGTATTTCTATGTTTTTTTTTCTGCTATAATGTTAGTTAGCTGATGATACTATGTATATCCATACATCTGTTAGTTGCAGAAAGAGAAGAGAGAATTGTCAGAGCAGCAGCTGAAGCGACAATGGAGGAAACCTCTCCTTAGGCTAAGGAGGAGGTAGCTCATGAAGATGAGCTTCATGAGGTGGTAGAGGCCCTCTAAAAGTTAGAAGAAGAGGGGTTTCTCCACCCTGATGAGGGTGATTTTGACACTTTGTTCGATGGTACATAGCTAGGTGAGCCCCCTACACTCATGCTTGAGGGCTTGCTAAGTAATTTACTTGTATTACCATCTAGCTTCCCTTGTTTACTTTGGTATTTTGAGCTATTCCAGGTCATGTGCTAATTAAATCATTGTATTGTAGTGTCAAATGCTCCCACCAATGTTCCTAAATCTACCTACCACATGGAGCCATGGGTAAAGATGTCAGACAAACTCACCTTCATGGAAGGTGGTATTGAGGACATCGTGGATTGCTTGGAACAAGTAGACCAAAAGCTAGGTATGCATGAAATGCTATTTAGCTTTATACTATCATGATTATTACTTAAATGTTTAGTTTTTAGCTAATATTGATCAATTTTTGTATGCCTACAGGTCCTAAGCTATAGTAGGACTCGAGAAAGGTGGCAAGGATGGATGCTTTACCCGATCTTACTCATAAAGTTAATTAGGTGTCTCGTCACATGTACAAGACATCTAAAAAGTGTGTGATTTCTTATGTAAAGTTGTTATGGGACTATAGGAACTTTAATAAGCACCAATGGAAATGTAAGCATGAATTACAAGAGAGGGTGACTAGCCAAAATGAAATGATTAAGGATCTTTAACCTAGATATGACTTCATAACAGCTAGATCGTGGGGAGATGGCACCTGGTATACCTCTAAAATCGAGTATGCTAGGTATTGTATAGCTCTTAGAGGTAAGAATGAGGCCATGAAGGAGCTAATATAGTAGTAGCTCCAAATGAATTTTCTTGCTTAGAAAAATCAAGACTGAAAGAATTATAGCACAAAGGTTTATCGGTGATGACAAATTCAGAGGGATCATAAGCATCAATACAAGTGAAAGCATGATGCATACCTACAATGGTATAAGGAAGATTCTATTGAATGTCATCACCTCAAGATGTTTCTTGAGGCTACTAGTAGGAAGTAGGAATATGAATTTTTCACATAGCATATGATCATGAGTGACTCCCCTATGAGATAGATTATCACCCCTCTTTGGAGAGGCCTTTTCTGCTACATTTTCCATGGAGCCATCCACATGGACAACCATGGACAAAGTCAATACTCTTGCAAGTATTGAATTTGGCCAAGAAGACTGGATGTAACTTTCCAAAGCTAGGATCCTCCACTATTTGGAGGTCAACCTTGAAAAGTTACCTGTAAAACTCATCGATGTGGGACCCTCCTAGGTTAGTTTCTACTACATTAGTTTTTATGATTTTTATGTTTTGAGTTAGCTCATGTAATGCATGCATGCTTACTAATCACGCATATTTGTTAATGGTTATGGTAGGTACTAGGTGATGCTGTAGGCCCCAATGACCTAGTAGAGAAAGTAGAACCTCCACCTCCACCTAGCGCTACTAGTTGAGCATGACCAGATGTATGTCCCACTAGGCTTTTTTGCTATATTTTTTCTATGTGATGCTATTCATGCTATGTATTACTATTCATATTACATTTTATATGGATGATTATTTGCTAAGTGTAATGTGTGTAAACTTTTATCCCTAAATGATGATTTTATTACATTTTCTATGAGCATGTGAGTTTGGGCCATTATGAGCCATATCAATATTGGAGCATTGTTAGCCATAGTGAGTTTATTGTCAATTTAAAGCCTTGATGGACCCCATGCTAGTTTAAGGCCATAGTGGGGAAGGTGAGGGGGCAATGCTAATTTTTGTTCATTTCGGGCCATGTGTTGCCAATTTAAGGTAGTAGAGGACCATGGAGTGGCCTAGTTTAAGGTCATGATGGGCCACAACAATAGTTTAAGGTCATTCCAGGACACAATGATAGTTCAAGGTCATTTCAGACCATAGTAATGGGGATAGTTTAAGGCCATTCTAGGTTGCAACAAGGGGTTTAAAGGTGATAGTTTTAGGCCATTCCAAGCCACTGGTGATGGAATAACGATGATAGTTTTAGGTCATTCTGGGTGACTAGCATGGCTTAAGGGTGATCGTTTAAGGTCATTCTAGGCCATAACATTGCTAGTTTAAGGTTATAGAAATCTACATATTTCTATCTCTATTTTTGTAATTTTGGATTTTATGATTTTTATGCATTTTTGAGGTTTTTCATGCATTAAGGAAATAACTACAGAAGTGTAAAATAAGTATTCAAATGCGTAGAAAAAGCAAGTGGATGCCTAAACAAAGAAAATAAATGTGTAAAAAAAGCAAACTGATGCATGATCTAAGCAATCAAGCTAACTACAAATAATAGGCTACATGTTAATCTAATGCAAAAAACATGCAACATAAGAAAAATTAAAATACAAGGTGCACATAAGCAAATGACAGGTAAGCATATAGAACATTTTTGACTAAGGGGTTACGTTAGTCACATAGTTTCTTCCTAACCCAGTGTGGGTTAGGAGGTGTGTAGGGTCTAGATTACACTATCCAGTAATCTCCTTGACCTTTGCTTGCTACATCAAAGGGAAATTCTACCCAAAGGGAATCCTTTGAGAGGTTACTAGCTCCTATTGCTCTTTCGAGTATGTGTACCTCATAAATCTTGTTCTTTACCATGGGAGTTTCATCATAAAACTCAACCTCCAACACTTGCTCCATGTCCATGTTGTTGACGGCTAAGGGGGTGGTGGTATCACCATGGATGATAGCCTCATTGCCTTTGTATGGAAGTTGGATCTCTTGATCAATCGGAGAGGAGACGACTGATAATTGGGCTAGCCAAGGTCTACCCAATATCAAGTTGAAGTGTAGCATCTCCTTTATAACAATGAACTCAGAAATGGTGGGGGAATTGCTCCCCTGCTACAAAAGATATCATAATAGTGTCTTTGACAATGATGTGTGACCTATTGAACAATTTTAAGCATGTGGTTTTTGTTGGCCTAATGTGGCCTATGAGGCCTAGCTTATCCACAATAGTGTATGGTATATTGTTTGTTGTTGCTTCATCATTGATGTGCATTTTGTGAATCTTTCATTGTCCAACACATATGGTAATGAACATAGGAGTTGTTATGACCTTTTCCCTCTTGGAATTGACCTTGATTGCCTCATCGTGATATGATATGGATGTGAAACTCAATTCCTTTGGTGTAGGGGGCAACATCACTACATGGATGAAGGTCTCATTTACAAGGATGTCCTCTGTAATAGGGATGGAGGTTAAAATTTACACCAATGCTTCACAGTGGGTAGATGAGGTCATGAAAGCTCAATGTTGTGTTTTTCTATTTGAGCACTTGTTTGACTTGGGCTAATGCATACATGAAGTATTTGCAATTATCCATGTTTTTATTGGCCTTGACTTCTTCCATGTAGCCTAAGAGATGAATTTATCATGGAGGTGAATTAGGCTTTATTTTCTTGGTTGGATTACGGGCCTCAATGCTCCCTTGTGATTTTCTTGTCATGGCCTCTTTAGTTGTTTTGGTCACAGGGACCACAAATATGGGAATTGGTTTTTGTGGATCCATTGCTCTTTTTTCTTGATGTTGCCTAATCATCTTGTCTAAGAGATACTTCTTGGGTCTCTTGTATTTCCACCTTGGAGGCCTACCAATGTTGCTAGTTGGATTGCCCCTTGGAAAGGAAGGAATTGATTTATTGGCCACTACTGGGTATCAAGAACGTCAGGGAATATCATGCTATGGAACTATGATGATAAAGGGTAGCTGAATAGTTTTTGTTGCAACATGTTGTGGACCTCTAACCATGAAGGGCATTGTGGGTGCCCAAGGTGGTTCTCTAGCAATGAAGGAGGGCCTTAAACCTATGGGGGCTCAGGAGGCCCTTTCACTACTAAAAGGTACCTAGAAGATGAATGGTTACTACACTAGTTCTAGACTATCATCAACATTGATGGCATTTATGACATACCCAACATCATTAGCATTTAGACAATCAGTTAGGCCTTTACTCAGGTGGTAATGGAAAAATGGCAAAATTGATCAAGCCCCTAGTCCCAAGACAATCATTAGCATTTAAAGGTTGAGAAATTTCTGATTTTTTCCATAGCTATTACCTTTGCTCTAAACTCTAGTTGTAGAGTTTTGATCATTTTGATGATGACATCACTTTTAGGTATATCCTTTCCTATTCCTCTAATAGCTACAACAAGATCATTAGCTCTAGAGAAATAATCCTTTATTTTCTCACCTTATCTCATTTTTAGTTTATCATACTCACTTTGTAAAACTAATAATTTTATTTGCTTAACAATAGATGTTCCCTCATAAGCGGCTTCTAAAGAGTTCCAATTTCTTTAGCCATTCTACATACAACTACTCTATTAAATTATAATTTATTTAATGCACAATTGATGAGTGGCGAGCTACCCCTACACTCAACCATACTAATACGAGCGTGCACACGCGATCCGGTCGAACTCTGCAGACTAAATGCCTTAACACCACAAGAAACACTTGGGGTTAATCATTCGTTGTCTTCCCAGGCTTGCTTGTAAGTGTCACAATGTATGGTTAAGCAAGTCTGAGGTATGTGATTTTTTTGNCCACACGTAACGCAAGTGCTCAAAGTGGTCATACTGAGGCACCTATTTAGTCTAAGTGTGATAAGCAGCCAATTCCTTAGCTATCCGTACACACCCGTGGGTGCTCGTAACCAAGTCGTACTTATCACACGTTCTAGCCTAGGAATGAGCAGCCGATTCCTTGACTAGCCGTACACATTGGACTACCACTGGGACTACCAAGCGCTGATCCTGGAATACGCTACTGGGTTACCAAGCAATCCAATGCTTGTAATCAAGTCATACTCATGCATTGCGACGAGTAGCCGATTCCTTGATTAGCCGTACACATCCGTAGATGCTCGTAATCAAGTCGTACTTGTATGCACTAGGAAAGCAGTAAATAAATAACAATAAATAAAACCACGTGCTGCAAGGTTTATCCAATCAAGTTCGTCTTTATTGTCGTACACAACTTGGGTTCAGGTTACAAGCTGTTCAAATAAAGAGCCGTTCACTCTAGGACTCCTACTGCAGGCACATGGGGAAAAATTCTAACTTTGGAGTGATCAATCTGTCAGAGCTTTGCTACTTCTAGCTAGGATTGGGAAATAAGGGGAGTGCCGCCTCTTATTTATAGATATGGCGGTAGACCGTGATATCGCGTACATGATATCGTAGGGAAAGACGCGATATCGCGGCACAGTGCATGTCGCGTCTCATCATACCCCCATGACTGAATGAAAACTCATCCTCAAGTTCCTTACAATGATATCAGGTAGGTATGGAATTATTAGGGGAAATGGAACTAATGGGATGACATGTGAATGGGTCTTTATTACAAGACTTGACACAACTGGTGTTCATGACAACAAGGGTGAATACCTTATTACAACGACATCAGGCCACATTTGGCAGCTGAGAGAAAAGAGGAAAGAGAATAGAAGAGAAGAAGAGAGAAGAGTCTTGCTACTGCCAACGCCTAGATTACACCTTTCGTTGTTCATTCATAAGCGCATTATCAATTCTGCTCCTTCCATAGCGGCTTCAATGCTGCTCTACTCCAAGTGTTTGCTCCAGATCCATTCCGTTGTTGTATGATGGCCATCTGCACCCACAACACAATAATATATTAGCAAGGGTAATTGAATCATTAAGTAAATAATACCTTGCTTCGGTGTAAGTTCCTTGGCTAAGTTGTGGTATGGCTGATATGGATCTGGGAAAATGTGGATGATGACTACCGAAGGTGTAGGGGTTAGGAAGAGAAAAGAAAAAATGCGGGGCTTAGGATAAAAATTGAAAAATCAGGCCCTGTACCCCCATGACTAATCGCAAATCTCCAGTAGCGTTAGAATGGAGAAAGAAAAGGAGTAAGAAAG